>JADFUC010000037.1:0-123034 GCA_019722365.1 Lithospermum erythrorhizon
CATCAAAGACTGATTTCCTAATATTTCCTCATTAGACCTCCTCCTTTCTCCAGATGGGTACTTTATGAATTCTCATTTATACCACTTAGCTATATTATAGTATTCACTCAATGCTAACTCCTTCACTAATTTAACATATTTAAACTTATTCTCGCTTGTAGTCATATCAAGTTTCATTCTTCCCCGTAGTTCTTCATCACTTGGTTGTGAGTCATTTTTCTCTTTCCTCTCGGCCTCATTTCAAAGAATATTAGAATTCATCTCCTCAATAGCTTCCGATGGTGCCATCCTTAAATTAATTTCAAGCCAAAGTTAGTATTACCGTGAGCAACTTTCCTCTTACTGACATTATCATCTCTGTTAACTCAAGTCTTACACTTCAATACGTCTTATATCCTTATACCATAGTTAGTACTTTCTGATAAGGCCTTTCTATCGAATCAACACATAACCTTCCCATCTATTTGTCCTTGAATTCACGAATTCCACTGTGTTCTAATTGACATCTGATCTCGCTTGATTATTATCACCCACAAACGACGTTAACATCTGACCACGCCCTCACGACTATTGAGCAAAATCCATGCATCTTATGATTGCTCCACATAAACCTTGTACCACACTCCACATTATGATTCGACCTTACAGGGAAAACTTGTAGATCTACTCATAACAATTCAATTATCATCCTTATTAAGCATGTCTCCGAATCCATCATCCGTAATCATGAAAGTATAAATTTTTTCAAGATCCTCTGTGAAAGGCGGGTTAACGACTCTCTTTCCTCTCATGATACCACTCATTCTCAAGTCACCATACACCTCAAAACTACTAAGTCTCACAAGATAATAATCATGATTTAGGCCTATTCTCATAACTATACTCCCCGACTATTGGTAACACGATATTCTACCACACTTGTTAATACTCCATCGTCTCCTTGTGGATTTGTCACAACCTTCATCTACACTCTCGTAGTCCATTAATTCAAATCCTTAGAACTAACATTAGCGCATCACCATCATTAGTTCCCCATTATATTATCCCTCAAACAAAATTTCCATTTACGACCAATACATTAACCATCATATTTCTCTTCTTATGTCGTAGATCCCTCAGATTCATTGATATTCCGTTACTAATTCCCACTAATTTTCCTTACTGTTAGTCCAACTTCCTCCGAGCGAGCCGGTATTTCAAATCTTATAATTTACGAGAATTCCGCTTATAACCTCAACTCATCCTTGAAAAATTTATCCTCAACCTTTGAATCGGAACACCACCAGTTATCACCTGTCTTGGAAACAGTATAATATCCAAACATTTTACTCCCCTTATCACCTTGAATGTCGTAGTCCTCTATTCCTGATGAAGAACCGAATCGTACCTTTGATTCATTTAACCTTTAACCTTCTTAACCATCTATTCGCGTCTCTTAACCATAATTTATGAGATTCACCTCTTATAACTCTACTCAACTCATCTAACCAAAAATTCAAATTTTCCCCAAATCAACATTCTTCGTTATATATAATTACATACAATATACTCAAGTCTTCGAAGAAATCATCATTCCTTTCTCATGTCTTTTCCTTTGAATACTGAACAAACTAAATTGCACCATTAGTTAAATCTTTGATGCTCCAACTATTATTACTAAATTTATCTTAATTTCATACTTTCTCCTCCCTTCAATTCATAATTGCTATAACTCCACGTATCATACACAACATAACATATACTCCACATATCATACCTTCCCATGGTTCTATTCCTTGCTTCACGTCATCACGACGCCATTATACACAACTTCACTCATACATTAACAACCACCAAAATCTCGCTTTCAACCTAATCTCAATCATGTTCTCAATTCCCGAAATTCCCTATTTATCATTAAATTTTAAATAATATAATACCATTCCGCTTAAGCATCCTTATTTCATAAATTATTCATACTATATATCCAAATTTCAAAGTTTTATTAACAAGAGTACTACTAAACATAATTCTCTTTTCTCCTTAGAGTCCCAAAATTTTCTTTTTTTCTTTTTTTTTTCACTATATTCTTCAAACAACACTTCACAACTTAAGCAACTCCGTAACTTCATAACGACAATCAACTAAATATTCATTTTATCCCAATCTACTACTTATATTGAACTAACTTTATATTCTCTAAGAGAGTACTCACACACTTAATTTTACTAATACCTCAATTTTTTCCAATATTTCGTATGTACAATCATATTTACATCTAGATGATCGGAGCAACTCCCGCAGACAATCACCCAATCAGAATAAATGCTTTCTTTACTAAAAAATTTCCCATTTCAGCTTATCCTCAATTCCCTTAGTATCCATCGAAATAGAATTTTCAATATCAACCTATTACGACACTTACATCTTCTTACCTCTCATATTCATACCCCACATCGGACAAAAGATTCATTAACTCACTTCATCTTCACGAGTGGCCCATCCTGATACGTCAACTAAATTAATCCTCTCTCTACCCTAACACTTGGGTCCAACTATCATAATTATCACCAACACTCTTCCACAAATTATTTCAAAGCTCACCGCTTAACTTCACGATCTATGATCAACAATCTTATACCACAATCACTCGTATTACCTCTTAATACTCTTAGATTTACATAAATACCTCAACCACACAGCAACTCCAACTCCGACATTATAGATTTCTTTCCAACATCTTTTGATATCTCCTTTCTCCCCAACAAAATTCCAACCACCCATCCATATCTTAATGTCTCGTTTCCAAACTTTTCCTCGCTGAAGTTCACATCCTTATAACTACCGTTATCCAAAGTGAAAATAAAATCTACCCAACTTCAATAGGAACCGCTATCCGTATAAACATCATCAAGTATGTATTCATCAACCATTTTCAACCGCTTCACTTCTTATGTTGTCGCCTACAACAACACACGACCATCTCAACCTTCCCTATGGTGCCTACACGCAAGTTCCCGACAAAATCTTCCAGTGGCATCCCTCAGCCAAATGATCAACGAAAGCAAGAAAAATTTAGACTCCACAAGAACACTCAGATATCGACAACCACTCCCCCATCTTACACCTAGCACATAAACACACAGACACCACGTAGTAACCTAAAACCTAAGCTCTGATACCAAAATTGTTCTACGCCTCGGCGCAAGGCCATCAACAACCTCAGACACTGTAGCCACCGACGATCACGGATGACAACATATAAAGACTTCGCTTGACATTAATAATAATAATAAAAAATACACTTTTGTTCATCGCGCGAATCAAACATATATACAATAAAAACAACGAACAACATAATACAAATTCACCTTTAACGACAACTCAAAGGATACATAAGAAATTCAAAATAAAACATGTGAAAGTACTGGGTAACTAATTTCAACGAAATACAATGCACAAGTCTAACAATATACAAATTGACAACAATGTGGAATGACCGATGAGGAATTCCTATACCTCACCGCTTCATCTATGATCTTTCAATCTGTACTTATCAATGCAAATTTTCTCGACAACCTCGCTGACAACCCTTTAGAACCTAGGCATAAAACGCCCGCCTGCAGAGAATGGAGTCAAATTATTAAGTTGAGGAATACAAATACTACGTACTTGATCCCATCACATATATTCATACTTATATATATACCATATGCTTATACATTAAACTTCAGCTAATAATAAATAACCTGCTCACAAATCACATGTAGTTCTCTATTACGATATCACATAACACTTTATAACCGCGAACAATGCATATTCATTTAAAGAAAATACCAAAGACACAAAGCCATCAAACGATAATCCACTCCGTTAGAATAATACACATATGAGGAATCCACCTCCAAATAATACACACACGAGGAATCCACCTCCAAATAATACACATACGAGGAACTAATCTCCACATGAATCGGCATTTATACCCACCTCCATCCTCCCGACCGAGGCTACACCCTCAATGCGCATATCACACCAAACCTCCCGAATCCACCTGGCTACCCACAATATGCACACCACACCAAACCTCTACCGGGTCACCACCGCCCTTAAATAACAACACACAAGGCACGAAAGCACGCCTCGCACACGCCCACACACACAACCACACACAATCTCATAACATGAATCATATTCACAACTATCTCATAATACAAATCATAATCAATTATCTCTTTATTAATATACCTCATAATCTCAATTATTTCATCATATGAATCATAAATCTAATTTACACATAATATCAATCATAATCTCAATGGTTTCATAATATGAATCATAATCACACAATACACATATCGAATAGTTCCAAGACAACACATGCAAAGAGGCAATATAAATATATAGCGAAAGGTCCTATCGCGGAGATTCAGACCACCTCGAGCTCAAAAGTAAGAATGATTTAATTTCCAGTAGTCCTCGTGCTGTATCCAAAGCTCAACTCCTATTCAAAGAAATTATACATTATAACACATCCCGTAATAACCTCTTTAACATCTATAATCCCCGAGCGTTATACCACGCTTCACGATTCAAATTTACAACTCTTAGCACCCATCCTGTCCCCAAAGATCGGGTATACACTTTTAATATTCCAACATAACTATTCTAATCGCTAACTGTGAAAATCTCAATATTCGGTCATCTCCTTATTATTACCCTGTCACTAACACTTTTTAAGCACATTTCAATCAACTAACAATCAATTGACAACTAATTAATCCATTAAATACAACCTCCAATTCAAACGCTAAATGCTATGGAATTTAACTTTCCCTAAACTTTCAACCCAATCTCTGCACTATCCATATCCAAACCAATAATTCTATACCCAAACAACTATATTAAAGTCCTCTAACCTCATATTGCTAAATTTAAAGCTAATTTAAGAAAAGTCAATAAAGTCAACCTCAACTTACACCACTTTCTAACCCTAATAATCACCAAAATCACCGCTTAATCCCTATACAATAATACTTAGATAACATTTTTATACTCCACAAATTCAAGATCTAAAAGTCAACAAAAATTCCATAAAAGTCAACTCTTCAAAACTCAAGAAATATCTCAAAATATTTTATCTTTCTTACCTAGATACGATGAGGACGCATTTTATAAGAAAATCCACCACTTTGATCTCGAGTTTAAGCGACAATCGGTAGAAATGGAAGAAAATTTTGAGGGGGGAGAGCAAATTTTAACAAAGAGGGTTAAGAGGAAACGGACGAGGATTTAAGATAAAGAGCAGTGGGTGGTAGGGCGATATTTGTGGCGAAGAATTTAAGCTCCATTCGGTTTCGTTAATTCTACACCTTCCGCGACTTAAATCTCAACGAACCGATTTATCAGGTTATTCCCTCGGCGTGATATATTACTACTTCATCTCATACTCATCTCAATATATCGATATTATTCCAAAATTATTTATACTATCTCCGGTCCCACCACAAACCCAAATATGCCACCAACGACCGATTTGTCAATTCCTCCACTACTCAACTCGAAATTTTAATTTCAATTCCCTAAATACTCTAATGAGAAACTTATATACTATCAACATAATATCGTATGAAACGCAGTTATTACATCTCGCATGAATATTGTGCTGTTTGTCATAAAGTATTATCAGATAGCCCGTATTTTCCATTAGTTCCCTACAAACTAGTTACAGTTTCATAGAGTAAAAATGGTAGTATTAATTTTTGAAGTCAAAGGAATGACTCAGGTAATGTAGAGAGATAAAGTCATAGGAGAGAGAGATATAGAGTCTGGAAAAAGTGGAGGAGAGTATATAACGCGATGACAGTGTGGATAGAAATGGAAAAAGAGAGCACTACATCGGGAACTCAAAAATGTCATTAGTGTCAATTAAGATCAAGTTGGTAGAACGACTTCCAAAGGAAGTATTCAGCTGAATTGCGCCACACCGCACATTTGCGTGCCTCCTCGTAGTATTAAGATTGTCACAGCTGACGCGAGATTGGATTATTGGTCAGACGCCAATAATTCAACAATCAATAAATTGGGATCGGGAGAGTATAAGTATGTATGCCCATTTTAACTTGAAACTCAAACAAATGAAGAATTCATTATTCATGAAACATAAATTAATTAAAGCCATACCATCGTACTCTCAAGAACCTCGCGAAGCCAGATGACTTCAGGTCGAGAATGTATATATTATGAAAGTGATCTGGTGGAGTCTCAGGATGGATAGCGCCATTCAATGATCGAAAGCCCGATTAAAGAGAGCTTACCTTCGTTATTCACGGCGCTTATCCTCTCCCAGCTTAACAGAATCCTTCTAACACTTTGTGTGTGCTTTACTATACCCAGTTTATCTATATTAATTGGAAAACGCTTAAGGAATAAATGTAGAAGCGGTTAAACAAAGGGATAGTTTTGAAAGTGTATATAGTTTATCTATCAATCTTTTTCAAGTTATCCGAAAAGACGCATCACATGGGCGAAAAGAAAGCGTGGGCGGGTACTGTGTTTTATGGGGAAGCTGAGGGACCTGCCGTAGAAGTGTGCCCGTTGAGCGCTTAAAAGCGGTAGGTGATGTCCGAGATAACGCTTTGATGTCTAAAAGGCATTGGGACACCCATCGACATTTTATGAAGCGATTAAATTACGATAATATTAAATACGAGGAATTACATCTAGTACGGCCAAGTATGCTTAGCTGCTAAGACACACAATTAATTCATGGAATCTATTTGAAGGCCACACGGGATGTTGATCCGTCCATTAATCCACCTCGTCATATCCGTCCGGTCCCGCAGTCCTTTTATTGATCCGAATCCGAAAGTATTCGAATTGTGAAAACCGTATTAGAACCGCTGTGTACCTTTTAGGTTTTTTCTTCCGTTGCTCCGCGACTTCCGCCTCTTTCCCCATTTTATGTCGCTTCCGCCTCCCTTTTCCCATTTTTCTCAAGAGTGCCTCTTCCTTTACTTTCATATCACTTATAAGTCCTAATTTCCAAAACCGTAAATATTATTTAATTCATGCTTTAATTAGTCTATTTCATGTAAATATCTTTTATTTTAGGATTAAAACTATAAATATCGCTTTTGTAATTAGGTTTTGAATTTGTTTCACTTTTGCAAGCATATTTAACTGCTTTAATTTTTTAGTTTTCAATATTGTTTTAATTTTTAATTAGTGTATTCAATTTTTAATTATTTAATTCATGTAAATATGCTTTGATTTGTTGATTTTAATCGTAAACATATGTTTGGATGCTAGAATATACCCAATTTTTTCGGTTTTAGGTCCAAGCATGGATACATTTTTCTATTTTCGGGTCCGGTTTTGGATACATTTTTTGTTTTCGCTTTGTTCAGATACATTAATCGATATTTTACCTAATAACAATTTATTTGATGAACTGAGATAAACCGCCCGGTTTTTACCGGTTTCTCGTCCGTCCATTTTTTCCCGCACTTGGTCCGGTCCGATTCTGACCAAATCTTTTTCTGGGGTGGATATCGTTGTGGTTGTTATCCGGTCCGACATATATTAGATTCATTATGTTTGTAATTTTACTACTAGACTATCTCCATGTAAATTTTGAGAATAAGTCTCCTTTTCTTTTCGAATTCCAAATACTATTTATGCAATTAAATCGTGCACAACAACACTTGCACATGAGTTGTTTGCTTCCCAGGGTGGCCCGTACTTGCACTTCCCTCACGTTATGGCTCGAGTTATTCTTAGAGAACTAGTTCATGCTCCTCTTGAAAATTATTTACTACGGAGTATTACAAGTCACGATATTGTTGATCAACCATGTTTTATTAAACATATTACTATACATTATTGAATATTTGAGATATTATTATATATTGTGATTTGATGTAGGTATAATATATAATTATATAACTAGATTATAGTATATTATCTAGATTAATAAAGATGGTATATATTGTAAATCTTGTATGCTAATACAAATGAAGCTCACTAGTATTTGAGATTTGAGATGCCAAACAATTTGACCATATCACTAAATCTTTCATTAAAATACTAATCCTATAATCATGATCACTTAAGTGTCATTTTAAACACTGGTGCTATAAGCACACTTCAAACAATGTCCAAAATATATATGAAATTATTATTTTAGCCCCCCTTATTTATAATTGTAGGGTTAGAGAAAGTTTCATTAGGGACAAAATAATTATTTCATACTTTTTGACACTGTTTGAGTGTGCTTTTAGTCCCACCCCATTTTAAATATCATTTTAGTAATTTCACATTTAACACATAGATGCAATACATGGACAAAGCACAACCAAAGAATCTATTGATTATTCCACAAAAAACACATGGCCTAGGTTGCTCATATTCTCAACTTGAAAAATTGTTCAATTAAGGATTCTCTAGCAAGTATGTGAGCCACTCAAAATACACAAAAAGATTATCTAACCCGAAAGTCAAATAAACAAATTCCACAAATTAAAATAAGGTTCATGTCTTTTCCACAATTAAATTAATAATTAAACAAAATGGCTTCCTTCTCAGTTAACTGTTCGTTACCTCTTCAACCACCACGTGAGAGTTTATGTTGTCCGAGTACAACTCATAAAGCTAATGGTACTTCGTTGTCGGTTAAGACAGCTCAAAGCTTGAAACCGATAGTTGTTAATGGTGATCCTCCCACTTTCGTGTCTGCCCCTGGTCGTCGCATTGTTGCAGGTTTAAATCTTCTACTTCCTTTGCTCCAAATATTTGATTGTTTAGAATAAAATTGATGTTTACTTTATTTGATTCAATAGGATTTTAGTGATACTTTTTTTTGGTTACATTTTGTTCCTATAATTTTGTTTTTTCTAACATGAAGTGTATTCCGTTTTGTCAACACATATTTGGTCTAGTAATAATAGTTAATTCATATCGTTTGAGTAAAACAATAGGGGGTCATAGTAATAATAATAATGGCCAGCAGTTACTATGTTTGAACTCTGGATATTTGTGACATTATATAGGATAAGTATATGAACCTTAAGATTTAAGTAATGAGAGCTATCTCCAGAGATGCTCGTCAATTCTAACTTTTTCTTCCATTTTTTTAAAAGTAATTCCTTAAGTTTTAACATATATCAATTAATGTAGTTGGCGATTTGCATGGAGATCTTGGTAAAGCTAGGGGTGCACTTGAGATTGCTGGTGTTCTGAGTCCAGATGGTGGAGACTTGTGGATTGGTGGAGATTCAGTATGTCCTTTACTTTCATCAATACATGTCTGCGCGTGTTAAAGTGACACGTCTCATATCTGTAGTTGATGTCCTCCCGGGTTAACATATAATGGCTTGAGCTACACGTGAGGAAGAGTGTTAAGCTGACATGTCCACATCAGTAGTTGACGTACTCCCGGGTTAACAGATGCTTATCAACGTGCTAACAGACTCGAGTTCAAAAATTTGTATACATGATGTGGATGATAATTAATTTATCATAACATTTTTAACTTTCAAAATTTGTTTTCGATGCAGGTATTGATTCAGCTTGGTGATATCCTCGACAGAGGTGAAGATGAAATTGCAATTTTATCCTTGTTAAGATCATTGGATATCCAGGCAAAAGAAAATGGAGGAGCCATTTTCCAGGTATTGGTCTCTAGTTAGTGTATATATTACCGAGGCTTCATATGTACTAGAATTTCAATAAACACAAATGAAGGAATTAGCATCAATTGTAGTCTGAACATTCCTCACATCGTGGGATAAGGCTTGGTTTGGTTTGGTTTGCAGTTTGAACATTTTCTTTGACATTATTAGATGCCAACTTTTTCTGAGGAACTCCTACAATATATCTTTCACCTAAATGTATTGTTGTGAACCTTGCAACTTCAGGTTAATGGAAATCACGAGACCATAAATGTGGAGGGAGACTTCAGATATGTTGATTCTGGAGGATTCGACGAGTGTTCAGACTTCCTTGAATATTTAGAAGAATGTGCACAAAATTTTGAAGAAGCATTTGAAGATTGGTTTGATGTGTCTAGAAAATGGAAGGACGAGAGAAAGATATCTCAAAATAACTGGGGTCCTTGGAACTTGGTAAAGGTATGTTGTATTCCTGCAATCTCGTGAATACTGGGATTGAATATTTAGTTCTGCCACGCACATAAATTGTTGTCTTGCTTAATGTTTCTTATACAGAAAATATAATTATCTAGTTGGCTTTCTACACATATTTTCTTTGAATGGCTTTTTTACTGATTTTTTTATTCCCCATGGGATTCTTGAGATGAAAAACTTAGGTTTTTGTTTTACTCAATACTATATAGTACTCATTATACAACTATTTTTCATGAACACTTCTGTGGAATAGAAGCGTAATGAAGAGAGACAGATGTCAACATTTTGTTATCCTTGTGTAGTTGAGTACTCATAAAAATTGAAGTTTTGATGCTTGCCTGGGTAACCTTCAGTAGGCTCTTTGAACCTTCGGTTACTATACTAGTAATGCATTACTTTCATTTTAACTATCATGGTCATAATTCTGACTGAGATCATCAAAATACTAGGACAGAGACAAAAAGGAGTGATTGCCAGATCGATCCTCTTTAGACCAGGAGGTCCATTGGCCTCTGAGTTGGCGCGACATCCTGTTGTTCTCAAAGTGAATGATTGGGTTTTCTGCCATGGAGGTCTCCTTCCTCACCACGGTAAAATTTATATCAGTGACTGTATATTTTACTGATTTGTACTAGTTTTTGAAGTTTCCTTACACCATTGCATCCCTTACGCCATTTCAGTAGCTTATGGCCTAGAAAGAATGAACAGAGAAGTATCTGACTGGATGAGAGGGCTGAATGGTGCAGATGAATATTCTACGCTGCCTTTCATCGCCACCAAAGGGTACGACAGTGTTGTATGGAACCGTTTATACTCCAGAGATGTTTCAGAGTTGGACGATTATCAAGTCATCCAGGTCAGCTGGTCAATCTAGCTTTCCTACATAAAATTTAGTCATATGTTGTTAAGTAAACTGCATTGATTTAAGAAAATATTAAAGGCTATCTCATATCTTTGGAATTGACTTTCCCAAAAGTAGCCTTGCAGCACCATGCAATTTTTTAGACCTTTTCATATCTGATATCTTGGAACCTTTTGCAGAAGATTTGTTTCTAGATTCCTATTATTTTCATAGATTAATCTCTTGTTATCTTTATTAACTTTCCCTCTTTGGTCATCAGATCCAATCTATTTTAAAGAAGACCTTGCAAACTATAGATGCCAAAGCAATGGTAGTTGGTCATACAATCACAAGGACAGGGAGTCAATTGGTATGGAGCACACACATTTGGCCATGTCAGCTTTATAAATAGTATATTTACTTTCTATTATAATCTACAATATATATTGAAATTCAAATGCAGTGAATTCGATTGTAGCATTTGGCGGATTGATGTTGGGATGTCCAGTGGAGTTCTTGATTCAAGTCCTGAGGTAAGCTGATTTGGTGGAGTCATGAATGCATAGATAACCTCCTTTACTCCTTTAGTTTCTTTATTCCTTACTGATATTGTTCCTGAATTATAGCATTCTGTAACGACCTGTACTATTTGGTCTGCTAGTCAAAGATGGCCTTGATGTTTAAAAAAAGCACAATGATACCAGGAGTCCAGGACCAAGTGCATGTCTAATACTCTCATTTGAGCAGGTTCTAGAAATACGAGACAATGAAGCAAGAGCCATCCGGAGCGGAAAGGACAAATTCAGCGAGCTTCAGGTTATTGATTACATTTAGAGAGCAGGAAAACCCAAAGGTATGCTAAACCTCAAATTTCATCGTATCATTGATTTTGAAGTAGCAGTTCACAAAATTTCTTACCGAGTATGCACCTCGCTACCACCTTCATAATTCTTATTTAGACTTTGCCAACTTAAAGGATCATCATATGCTGTGAAAACAATTTAATGGCAATGACTACATAGTAATGCATCATCCACACATTTATGGCATCCTGTAGTAGTATCAAATAGGCTCCTTTTCCATATTTGGTGATTTTCAAGATTCATTATCTACATGAAAGGCAACAATTATGTTTCAATTTTTTTAGTGTTTCAGATTAATCAATGAGTTGTCCAATTCTTTTCTTCTAAAACAATGACACTTCTTGTTTTTTTTAATCTTACAATGTCTTTATGTTTAGATCGTTCTCAGTCGTAGTAAATTCTGCTCATACAAGTGAGAAGTCGTACCCATGGACGATGAACATCCGAATACGAGAAGAGTTATAAATGAATGAAGAGGAGGTAGTAAAGCATAAAGTGGCGGCATATGGAGTCTCCATGGGCAGACAGATACTGTTGGAATTGAATCTTAGTTCATGTGAATAATGTATCAGGCATAATAAGCCCAAGTATAACAGCTTATAGAATTTAACTAATGGTGCTACTTAGAGCTAGTATTTGTACATAAATAAATACATTGCTTCAAGTATTATCCACCTCTATTCAGGTAACTGCTACTAATATTTACAAACATTCCTGCAATATTGATCCTTTGGAAGAAATTCAAACCTGATATTATTCCATGGTAGTTGTTGGCCGTTGGAAATTGTTCATTGTTTTTTTTTATTGATTTAGAAACATAGATAACTCCGAAAATCACCACAAACAAACACAAACCAAAATCTTCCAACTTTTTTATGCATGCATTTTTCAACAATTTTCCAATCAATCCTCTCACTCTCTCAAAATCTCTTCATTCCCTCTCTAGAATGAGCTCATCATCACTTGTTCTTCCCTCTGTATCACTCCCTAAGCTCAATTTATGCACCACTGAGTCTCCTAAAGGCTCCTGCTTTATTGGATTTAATATTAACAAATATGGGTTCAAGAAACTTACCCATGTTCAAAATTTGGATAAAGCTAGGATTTTTATGAGTGTTTCTGTTGGGTCTCAGACAAGTGTTGATGATGCCTTGTTCAAAGATTACAAACCCAATACGGCTTTTCTTTTCCCTGGTCAGGTTAGCTTTTTTTTGGTGCAGTGTTCTAATTGTTTTGTTGATCATTTTATAGTGTTTTGTGCAATGTAGCTTATGTAATTTTTATTTGCCTAATTTAGATTATGGGTTTTAGATTTTGTGCATATAAGTTCTTATTTAATTAGTGGGTGAGTTAATTGGAGGCTGAATTTGGTTTGATTTGGCAATAACGAAGATGGGATGCTATTCTAGTTTGATTAGATGTAGCTTAGTCAAAATTAATGCAAGATTGAGATTGTTTATGGTTAGAGGTGACTTGTGCTAAAATCTAGATTTTAGGGAAACATCACCATATTCTCTATTTGATTTGGCTAGTTATAGAAAAATGTTTGCTGATGTATATTGAAAGTGCCACTGTTTTTTATAGAGCTGATTGCAATATTATACATAGGGAAAGTGTTTGAATTAGTTTGATGTTTTCAAGGGCTATTCAAGATATGATATTGCTGGATTAATTTGAATTGAGTTTATTTATAGCGGCTATCTGTCATACCCATGATCGTTTCCTGCTGCGGTTGTAGGGTGCTCAAGCTGTCGGAATGGGAGCAGAAGCTCAGAATGTGCCGGCTGCAGCCAAATTATACAAGAAAGCTAATGAAATACTAGGGTACCTAAAAAACTTAAACCTCTCTTGCTTTCCTTTCTCTAATATAGAAGCGTCCTGAGGTCTAGACTAAAGGTTTTGCAACAAACTTATTGCATATCTTTGTGATAATGTTGGATTGATAGGTAATTTACTATTTGTGTTTCTTGAAGGTTTGACCTCTTAGACATTTGCATCAATGGGCCAAAAGACAAGCTAGATTCTACTGTATTGAGCCAGGTATGGTAGAGTGGTTTGTTCAGAGTTCTCTTAGTGTTGCAATTCTAGCTTATATGTATTAGTAAACAAAAGTGAGACAAGGTGCTGTCTTGTTATTCATAGTCAAGATGTTACCTCGACGTGATCATGTTGCCATGAGGAATAAACCATCCTTTCACTCCTCCTTGGTCAGTTTTTGGAATCAACCCAGATCGCTTAATGTTACTCCCTGCTCCAGATGCCTTGTTGACTCAAAATGTATGTAATAGGACAATGAAATGTAATGGATTGGAAGTGCATCTTGCAATCTTGAATCACAAATTCCTGTCTAAAGCTAAAGGTAGTTATATAACCAAATTATGTTGTAGATAATGCATATGTTTGAAAGATTAATGATGTAAGGTACCACGAGACAGAAATTCAACAAACCCATTGTTTTCACATTATAAAATCGATGTAGAATGGCATTTGATTGAAACTTTTACAGCCAGCTATCTACGTTACGAGTTTAGCTGCTGTGGAGGTTCTCGGAGCTCGTGATGGAGGTCAGCAAATCATCGACTCTGCGGATGTCACATGCGGTCTTAGCTTGGGAGAATACACTGCTCTTGCATTTGCTGGAGCTTTCAGGTGACTAACTTTATATGGATTTGGAACTATGCATAAAATTCGTAATAAAAATATTATCTTCACATACTAGATTGGTGGAAGACATTGCTCTTTTGTACTTACTCTGCTTACTTGGAGTATATATCGATTGCAATAGCCATTTATATGCACTCCTACTCACCCACACTTATTACTGAAATAAGACTGATCCATATTAAACAATTGCTAGTTAACACCTGAGTACTCATTCCAAAATTCACTTGATACCCAAGTGTATACACATACTATTAATCATAGACACCGGAGCAGATTGTTATTAGTCTCTGGACTTCTTTGTCCATCTCATGAACCATGACCTGTTTATGATCCCCATCTTTATTGATGTAATAATTTTTTGTGTTTATGACTGCTTCGAGGATGGGCTCAAGCTGGTCAGACTGAGGGGTGAAGCCATGCAAGTAATATCCCGTTTCAAACTATCTTTTGCTCTGATTACTTTGTGTGCTTAAGTATCTAACCCAAACATTATCACTCCCAGGACGCTGCTGATGCTGCTAATAGTGCTATGGTCAGTATCATAGGACTTGATTCTGAAAAGGTGCAAAAGCTTTGTGATGCTGCTAATGAAGAAGTTGATGAAGCCGATAAAGTTCAAATTGCAAACTTCTTATGCACGGTAAATAACTAAATACCCTCTTCATTCCTAAAAATTCTGTATGTGGAGTCTTTCTTGATATGGATGCATCATATTTAACACAGGGGAACTATGCTGTCTCTGGAGGTTTGAAAGGAATCGAAGCAGTAGAAGCAAAAGCGAAGTCTTTTAAAGCCCGTATGACGGTATCCATCTGTCTCCTCCATTTCAATACTATGCTTTTCATCTTATCAGACTGCCTAGTGCCCTGTTTAGTCTCTTATTTTTTTGTAACTATCTTGTTTAGTTACATCAACTTAAAACCGGATTGTTATGTCAGGTTCGTTTAGCTGTTGCTGGTGCATTCCATACTGGTTTTATGGAACCAGCTGTCTCAAGATTGGAAGCTGCTTTAGCAGCAACAGAAATCAGAACGCCTAGGATACCAGTTATATCAAACGTTGATGCACAACCACATGCAGATCCAGAGACAATCAAGAAAATATTGGCACGACAGGTGAGTTTTAAATGTTTTCTGCTAGATCTTCCCCATATCTGAGACGATCCAGTTTTAGCAACACTCAGCTCAGCCTAGCTATTAAGCTGTTTGTTTGGTCTCAGTAACAGTGAACATATAGACTGAGACGTGTTCACTAAGCTTGGTAGCCAATGGTTTTTTTTGGGCCCAGAGCCCCAGACTGAATTGCCAGTCTAATTTCCAGTACTGCATACTGATCTGGTCCATTATGGACCTGGAAAGGTATCTTCTAACACCCTTCTACTCCATTTCAGAATCTGGAAGTGTTCCGTTCATATTTAGCTTCTTTTGGGTTATGTCTCATGTCATTGCCGGTATTATTAAGCGAATGGACAAAGGTGCTAGCATTGAGAACATTGGCACTTGACTGAAATTGGCACGGCTGGATAATTATCTTTTAGCTAGATTTTGGAAATCTACAATTTGTCCCTAGCCTTTGGTTGCCTTCATTTACCTGAACTTCGATATGAGCTTCAGTTTTGTAATGAGTAATAGCTTGAGGCCTATGCTTTAGTGAATCGTAAACTTTTAGAACTTTTCATTGTTGTAATTTCAACCACAAATATCATTACTTAGAGCTAGCACATCTTTGATTTTTTACCATAAACAATCTATCATAGACAATAATCTATCCCATATTCTCTCATGGTTCGATCTCTCATTGTGGATCCTGTTTGATTAATGGTTGAATATGTGTTAGTACAGACAAAGATCTTGGGATTTATTGCAGCACTAATACTTGAGAAAGAACTATCCATTAAGGAACTCCACGGGACAAAGGAAGGGTCATTGACATGGGTTCAAGTCATGCATTGAGTCTAAACTGCAAGGACTATATTTATGTAAGTATATGTACTCAAAAGAATAAATCCATGAGTACATATTGCATACCCTTTATGATGGGGCACATGCTCAATGATTAATGACAGATTATATGTTAGCAGAATAGTTAGATTAACGGACACTAAATTTAAGGAAAGCAAAGTTATCATGTGGAAACTGTGCAATGATGTAAATTTTGAAGATTAAGACTGATCGAGTATCCAAAGGAATCACCTCACATGTCAGTTGCGAAGTCATGGCAGCTAATCTGCTCCAGCCGCTGGTGCTCCTGAAGTTTGCGAATGTTCCTTCTTTTGATTCCATCGAAAAATTGAGTACTTCCTGACTTTTGTGTACTAATGTTGACCAAAGAATGATGCATGCTGCTTTGAACTGTTTTTGTTTTCAAGTATTCTGCTGTCTGCGCCTGTACTGAAGTATCACAAGCGGCCCAACAGTGAGTAGTAGATAACAGATTGAATTTCAATTTTCAAACAATAAGCTTAAACATGAGTATATTTTTTGATGCACAACTATAGGCGCCTGACTCTTCACGTTAAAAATAATACTCCCTAATAATGATCGAAATGGGCAAATAGTGACATCTTTTAACAGAAATGTGCATTGAAGCTAAACAGGACAACATCTCAGTTCAGGCACAAATGATCAAGAGGAGAGATCTGTCTCAGGAATCCACGTACCAGATTGCGAAGAAGCTAAAACAGTAGCCACATCTTTGAGTCTTCTGATTTTCTCAAAAACATGTGCATCATCCAAGCAGCCATCTGCTTCAAGCGCGACAGAATCTTGACTTCTCTTCATGCACAGAAGTGCTTTATCAAATGTCTATCCAAACAAAAAAGATAAAACTATATTTGAGACTGATATTTGATCGATATAAAATATATAAAACCTTCAATGGACAATATTTATTCAGAAATAAGTATTTGTGGATAATAAACTCAAATCTTTGAAAAGGGGCAGTGGTGAAAATCTTGATGCATTCCAAGCTGCAAATTCAAATCATGATCAACTCTAAGACTGACAAACAAAGTTAATGGACACTTGGACAGACGGATATATTAACGAGTTAATACAGAGAGAACAGTATGATTCAAATAAGATGAAGAATGATTTGCCAATGTGCCATACAACGAAAGAACTAGTATAATTCAAATAGCATGAAGAATGATGCTCCATAAAAACTGATCGACAGGAAAGGGGCAAGTTAAGTACAAAATATTGTTGAGAACCAACTGTATATCCTTCAAAATCATCACCAAGAACCATTTAACTGAAATAATACACACTATATATCTAGTAAAACTAGATCCACGTATAACCCTATATGGTTGGACAAATCTCCCCCAATACTGATGAAGCAATATTTTTTTTGTGCATACTACTAGTTACTATGAACACCCGAATCCTTCTAATAGCATTGTTCACAATCAAACTACGTGTGATTCAACAATAGTCGAATTTCATAGAATTACCTTTCTAGCAATGTTGTGAAAACCATTATCCAGCGCCTGCCCTGCAAATTGCATCCATTCTACGTTAGAAACATCAAGCTCCGCATCTTTGATGGCCTCTTTTTCTCTCATAATCAGCGCTTCATACCTCAAAGCCAAGCAACTCTATATAAAGTACATCGAAGCACATTCACAATCAACTTCTCCAAGCCATTACTATAGAAATAAAAATAGTAACACCTTCCTATACCAATACAATTTTGAAATCACTGTACATTTTGCCCCCACCAAGACACGTTTTAATTAATCCAACTTGTAATTTTGAAGTTTGAACAAGTAAATGCAAATTTGTGTCAATATGTACTTTAATTCCAAAATTGGACCAAATTATTTTCCTGATAACACGAAGAAACTTACAACTCACATAATAAAGTCCAAATCCGGGGGAGATTAACCGAAAAACTCGATAAAATCAAATAAAAATTACTAGCATATACGGAGTATCATTTAGGTAACGTATGAACCTACATAACATATATATCACATACAAATAATCTATAACAGTGTTTAAACATAAAAATCGACAATAACTAGTATAACACATACACATCATTAAGATAGCATCAATACTATTTCAAGGAAATTATAATCTGAAACAGTAAAACAGAGAACGATGAATAAAGTATACCTCAACATCATCAATGAGGGCAAAAACTCGAGCGAAATTCAACGACGAGAAGCTTTTCACGAACTGAATTAACAGAAATCTCGCGAATAATTCTTAACGATTCGCTTCTCATCAACTCTTGCAACACGGAACGGATTTCTAACAACGATTTCACATCACTCGAAACTAAAAGCGTCTCCAGAACTCGAATTGTTCCACAATCAAATCTGATAAATTATAAATATGATTAATTACCGACAAAATAAATCTAATATAGAATCATAAAATTGTTAGAGAAATATATATTTGATTAACTACTCAAAAAATGAAACTAATATTAAATCATAAAATTGTTATAGATAATATATTTGATTAACTACTGTAAAAATGAAGCTAATAGTGAATCACAAAATTGTTAGAGATAATTTATTTGATTAACTATTGAAAAATTAAGCTAATATTGAATCATTTTAAAAAAAAAAAAACTCGATAAAGGTCATTGTCATTCTAAGGACTCGAAACCGAATCTCGTTGTCATAATTAATATCCCATGGCCACTATTATATTAAAAAATCAGCAATAGTCATTGTAAGGACTCGAAAATCGAACCTTCTGTTTTGAATGTGAAATCGGAAGAGAGAAATTTGTTGTGAGGTCATTAGTTGTAGAATGTGGCGGGAAATTTAAAACTATTGTGCTGTTTAAATAGTGTGTAGTGGGCCGAGATCAGGGATTTCGCGGTCTAGGACTTGGGCCTTATTGGGCTGGGATGGGATCGAACAGAATGAACTGGGTAGGCTTGGTAAAGATTTGTTATTGTGTGGTTTCGGTTTGGATTCGGCCAACTCGATTCAAAATCAGGTCGAGTTCAGAACATAGAATCGAAGTTGGGATTGATTTAGAATCCAGTTCGAAAGTAGACTCTAAATAAATAAAACAATTTTTCGGCACAGTCGGGGACTTCCTGAAGCGTGTATATGACTCGAACCCAAGGATCGAATGAGCTCGATAACCAATTTGAATACTTATACTCTGTATTATTCATATATCTAAAATAAATGATAGTGTCGTATTCCTTTTCTTTTGTAACGGGGGCCCTTACTCATTGAGTGGGTTTTGGATGCAGGACAATCAGGTAAACCACACCAGGCATGCCACATGTGACAGACTCTACCATGAAAATTCCAATCACAAGTCATCCACTCCACCAACTTGATAAATAGGAATATTTTTATATGATTCTATATTTATATGGAATCTAACATTTTAAACCATAAAAATATGTTCTTCCAAATCAATAATTATAACTAAAATTTGTATGATTAAGATTAAAACTAAACCCCATCGAAGCTGTAAAATTCCAATTCCACAAATTGTGGCAACTGAAAAGCTAAAACTATCGTCTATCACAATGGCCGGAAGAAGTCACCACGACGCTAGAGTACACCGGGCTCTGGCCCAAATCCAAGCCCAATCAGAAGCCAACTCGGTAGCCCGTTCAGTGGCTCGACTCGAAGACCGAATCGCCGACCAACACCGCGAAATCCAAGCCCTCCTCCTCGACAACCAACGCCTCGCAGCTACACACGTGGCACTCAAGCAAGACGTCACCGCCTCCCACCAGGAACTCCGCCACCTCTCCGCCACCGCCTCCGCCGTCAGAGCCGAAAGCGATGCTCAGGTGACCAGTGGTGGAACTAGAGGAGGCGTCGGGACAATCATCTCCCTAATTTTTCCAAAAATAAATGCCCCTTGTCCTTATAAAATCCTCACATTTTCAATTTCAATGAGTTGACTCTTTGCCTTATTTCTAGCCTTAATTTTTTTTCAAATATTTGTCCCTTCTAGAATAGAAAATTATATTTTACATTTTCAATGTATTTCTTTGACTAATTTTGTTATTAAATTATGAACAATAATTATATATAGTTTTCAATTAATTAACATTTTATATTTTTAATATAATTTTTTACTATTTTTTATTTTTATTAATCTATGTGCAAATGACTAGAAATACAACTAAAATGGAAATGACTAGAAATATAACTGGAAGTAGGGAGTATATTTTTATAGCTAAATATTAAAATAATTTCCAATCAGTCCTCATTGTTCTACAATGAAATTAGAACCTTCGCCTCAAGATAAGTGGTGCTAGACCAAGCGTTAGACTATTCGATTATCTCACTCAAATAAGTTTTAAAGTGTTTTATATTTATTTTTTTGTGAAAATATATAAAAATGTAGTATCTTTAACATAAGTTACTATTAAATTGATAATTTTGATTCAAATAAAAATTTTGGTGTAATTAACATGTAAAGTTTGTTAATCCTTCACTATGAAAAAGCAAACTGTGCAATCTTTTGGGGATGGAGGGATAATTTAATATTGGAAAGAAGAGTCTAATGTACATTTTTTCACAAATGATTTGGTTCGCCTGCTAATTTTTTAATACTTTTATTATGTTAATTATTAGTTATCGTATGTAATAAAAATACTGATTCGGCCACTGCAGGTGAGAGAAGTGTATGAGAAGGCATTGAGATTGGAGGCGGAGGCGAATGCTGTGAGTGGGTATGGTGAGAAGTTGACTAAAGTGAAAGAGGATGTCATGAAGCTCGGGGAGGAGAGGAAGGAGCTTGAGGCTGAGCTTAAGGGGGTGGAGGAGGAGCTTGCGAAGGCCAAGGCGGAGTTGAAGCAGTTTCCGGGGATTAAGGCCGAAATTGAGGATATAAGTAAAGAAATTGAATTGGGAAGGTATGATGTACCCCTGGATGGAGATTGTCAAGTTTGATTTTCGATTGTCAAAATTAATAAGTTTCTTGCTTTAATTGATATGAGTAAATTTAGTTTGAATCGAGTTTAAAATCTAGTATTTTGTGCAACATAAATAAAAATAATTGAACTTAAGTAAAATTTATGAAGTCTATCATAAAAATTAAAGACTAGACAGATTTATGGGATGGAGTGAGTATTGTGAGTTGAGTGAAGATATGTTTTTCTTGTATGCTCATATATTTGATGTCATGATAACATATATGATCTATAAAACCTGCATTTTAGTCCTTTTAGTTTTAAGTTGTGCCATGGCTTTTAGCAATTTTCACGGTAAAGAATATGACTGTAGAATTACTGAATGTGGATGACTGATTTTCTGTTGAGGGGTAGTTTTATGAAGGCATATATCTATTGTGGTATTTACTGTCCCTTGTGGTATCGTTGTGTCTTTCCGAGTTTCTATTGTATGTGATCGGTGCCAAATCATACCCCCTCTTTCACAATTTAAGTGGGAGGTTGGCCTTCTGGCCAAAATTTGACAGATTCGTTAGAGATAATAGTCTAGTGAGTGGAACATAGCTTAAATAAGACAGAGCTTTGGGAATTGGAGATGAAAGCAAACTTTCCACTTAAGCTTTAGAAGGAGCTAGTTATCTCTTTCACCAAAGTTATTACTGTGGTATGTAGACATGCATTGGAATTGCCATAACTTCTGTCGAGGGCGTTGGTTATATGAGAACATTGTTTTGATCCATTTATACTTATCTCTTTATGACTTACTATTCATCAATCATTGACCTATCCCCATGTATACCATATTTGATTTGGACAGCGCAGCAATTGAACATGAAAAGAAAATATCTGCAACTAACATGGAAAATAGCCGGATAATGGAAGAGAGTATGATTTCAATGGCACGTGAAATTGATAAACTAAATGTGGAGCTTGCTAATGCAGAGAAGAGGCGAGGGCAACAACATGCCACTGTAGTAGCAGCACCTCCAGAAATAAGTCACAAATTCATTTTGTGGTTCTAGCCAATAGTCTCTACCTTTGAAAATACTATGATGAGATTCAAAAGGAGTAATACTTATATTGGTCACCTCCAAATTCTGTATATCCTGCTGGCTATGCAATGCCTGATCATGGATACGCTGGACATTTGTATAGTGCTTCATTAGCCGTGCCTCAGGTAATTTTTCTTGATTCTTGTGCTTGAATCTTTGAAAATTACTAGTATATATTTTCCCTCTATAGCTTGTTTCGATAATATGGTTGAATTCCCTTTTTCTTCTAGGTTTTTATTCTTCTCCAGCAGTAACCTAAAATATGTATTCTTCATTTTCAAACCAAAACCATTTCTTTCAATTTACCTGAAAATGCTAAAATATGTATGCCCCCTTTTCCAGAAAATGCTGTTTGGTTTTGATTCACAGTCATTTAGTTTTCTTTAGTGATTTTTTTATGTAATTTATTTCAGGTTCAAAGTGCTGGTGATTTAAAGCCTCAATATGGTCATGGAACAATGCCCCACGGTATGCATGGTCATTACTAAATGCGGAGGGAATATTGAGAAGCTTGCGTGTACATTCTTCTGCTTTTTCATTTGATTCGGTTATTACTAGAAGGATTAGATATAAGCTGCTTAGGGATAACAGAAAGATGTCTAGATTGAATGAAAACTATGGTCTCTTATGAGAAAGGAAATGTTTCTCTCCTGTGTAGTTTTCTGTGCATCATTATTATCATGAAGATGATGTTTATTAACTTAATGAAGACTTTAAACTGGTGATGGTTTTGTAAGTACCTTGATTTGAAGTATCCAGCGCCCAGGAAAAAAGTCCGTCTAAACCGCCTTTTAGTCGCAAATGGTCACATACTGTATATTGTGATGCACAGCTCCAGACCACTATTGCATTGTAATTTAGACATTCACCATCATCACTTTTCTTTGTCTTGTATCTGAATTCTGAAGGTTCATCAATTTTCTCTTCTTTTAATTTCATGTCTAAAGATTATCTTCTCATGGTAATAGTTATTGCTAAGAGGTAGCAGGTGGGTGACTGGTCTTTTTTTTTACTGCAATCACTTAAGTTTTGTGCCAGTTTAATAAACTGTATTATTAAATAAAAAGAGTTATTTCAAAGGAGTTGTGACAACTTTAAGTTCGTCAGATGGAAGACAACGCAAGGAGTGCTTGGTGGCACAATAAAAAACAAGTCGTGTTCATTCTAATATTCATATTAAAATGTAGTATAGTTATAACAGTCTAATTTTATTTTTAACGACATTAAATAATTTTGAGACTAACGTTTAACAATCTTTTATTTTAATGTATTTTAACAGCTACGTTTTTCCTCGTAGCACGTGCAAAATGAGTCCAAATACTGCCATTTCAAATGGGGTCACACCTTAATTTGGCATAGATAATAGTTGAAGACACCTTCCAAATATTGATAAGATAAGCCAGGTTTGAAGAGACCACAATTGAGTACACAAACTTTCAAGAAAATGGATGAAAGAGAGGGAGGAGAGGTGGTGTGTGTGACCGGAGCCAGTGGCTACATTGGCTCATGGGTTGTTTGCTTACTCAGCTTCAAAAGGCTACACTGTCCATGCCAGCATTTCAAAATCTCAATCGGTTTTACCAGCACTGCCCTCAATTTCAATCATTTTATTATCTTCTTAGTTAAATCTTCGGTAAATTTCTAAATTGCTCCTCATCTTCACATTTGAGGAAAAAGTGGAAAAAAATAGTTACCTAAAATGCTCCTTACCTAAATTTTCTCCCCAGATTTCTACCGCATGATGTATCATTCTACCATCCCTATACACTCTCTATCATCCATCTTTGGTTTATGTAGCTACTTTACTCTTATTTTGACCTCATTCCAAAACAAAAAAGAGTCATTTATAAATTATATTGATATTTGATGCATGTCAGTGATTCTCCATGATCCATTTCGTTTCATAAAGCTATACAAACACCAAACAAAATCCAGACATGAATAAAGTATAAATTAGCTTACATTGGATTTTGAGGTATGGTATAAAGTTAAGATTTTTTATTGCCCAATTGAGAAAATGAGTGAAATTTATGGGTTTTGTTGAATTTTGTTGAATATTTGGTGATAAAAGTGTGGAGTTAATATTGGTTTTGATAATTTTGATGTGAAGAGGTTTAGCGACTTCGAAAAGTGGTTGCCAATTGTTTGTGTCTTTGTGGGATGATGTTGGAAACATGGATGATAAGTTGGGTTTGGTTGGCTTGCTTTCTCTATTTATTATTGGGTATTGAGGTTGGAATTGGAGAAGTTGAGAAGGTTTTGATGAACAATTTGTGGGTTCACGTTGGAGCTCGCAGAGGAAATTTGGCTTTTACTATATAATATGAAATACAACCTTTTGACTCGAATTGAATAATAATAAATTAGGCTAAACAAGAACGGTATGAAGAAATATAGATGTCTGAATAAATATATTAGAAAAATCGTATTACATTTCTATCTCTATCTATTTGATGATGATATATAATAATGATAACATATGCACTATTTATAATTGGGTATCAACAGCCTACATCATTACTTAATAAATGTCATTCCTTATTTTTTCTCATTGCCGTTCTGACAATTAGCGTCCTTGTTTTCATTGCCATTGCATTCTCACAATTCTCCACCTCGTTCATAATTTGAAAGAGGTCAAATTTTGGACGAATACCTAGTATGGTATAACATTTAGCAATTTCAAACAATGTTGAAACTTGCTTCCTGACACAACCTTGGTTAACATGTCTGCAGGATTCTCATTTGTGTGCACCTTTAACAAAGAAATATTGCCTTCTTCTATAACATCGCGCACAAAATGGTATCTCACATCTATATGCTTGGTTCGAGCATGATGAACCTGATTCTTAGCCAAATGAATCGCACTCTGACTATCACACCTCAGATTCACACATTCTTGGCGTCAAACCCAATCATCCCAGAAGACTACCGGCCGTAATACTTACTTTCACTATACATTTTGCCATATATTAGGCCTCAAGTGGTAGATAGTGCCACTGTAGACTGTAACATCGATCGCCAATTAACTGGAGCACCATGTATTTTGTACACATAACCAATAGTAGATCGTTGTTTATCTAAATCACCCGGCTATAATACGAATCAACGAAGACAGCTTGTTGACATGTATCTCCACAGAAAACACAAACACAATCGGTGGTACCCTTCAAATACCTTAAAAATCCATTTCACCGCTTCTCAATGTGCCTTTCCTGGATTTGCCATGAACCTCTTACGACAAAATAACCGCTTGTGAAATGTACACGGGCGTATGCGCACCATAGAGTACAAACTACCAATAACTTTTAGCATAAGATTCTGCGTTCCCGCCTTGTACCTTTTCTTACGTGTAGTAGGAGATTGTTTACTAGATAGTTTAAGATGTGGAGCCAATGGAGTCATCACTGACTTAGCACCTTTCATCCCCGAGCCTCTCGATAACCCGCTCGATATAGCCTTTCATTTCAGTACAAGTTTCGGTTTGATCCCCATCTCTTGTAATATCCATACCCCAATGTTTTTCCTTCTGGCCCAAATCTTTTGTCTCAAACTCTTTACCGAGTTGATCTTTTAAACAGTTTATCTCCACCTTGCTCTTTGAAGCAATAAGCATGTCATCAACGTATAGTAGAAGATAAATATAATCTCTTCCATGAAGCTTATGAATGTATACACAACAATCATTGTTGGGAGGTGCTTCAATTTATAAAGTGATTTCCTCAAATGACAAACTATGACTCTCTTTGCCTGACACATATCCATCCGGTTGATACATATGATTTCCACGTCCAAATCACCTTGTAAGAAGGCGTCTTCGCATCAAGTTGTTCTAGCTTCAAGAGATCACCATGGCTTGATAAGATAATACCCGAATAGATGTATGTTTTACTACCGGAGAAAATATTTCATTGTAATCAACACCCTCTTTTTGTGCAAATCCCTTGGCCACTAGCCTAGCCTTATACCTTATACTATCAGGCTTGGAAGGATCCTCTTTCTTTTGTATACCCAACACAACCAATATGAGTCTTTCTAGACAGCGGGACCCTCCATTATCGATTTTATGGAGTGATTGCATCTCTTCCTCCATCGCAACTAACCAACTCTCTCTATCCTTATCTTTGATAGCTTGTCTGAAGGTGACCGGCTCATCATCCTCCACCGAAAGTGCATATTCCGCTGGGTTGCACGCCCGTAATAATGCCGCAGGAGGCTTGTCGGACTAAACTTAAAGATTGGCTTGCAATTCCTCTTTGGCCTAGTGGTTTCCCAAGATTCCTCTTGTTGTTGTTGTAATATATGTGCATTTTCTGTTGGATATCTCCTCATGATCGGGCTCATGTCTTCATCTTGTTTTTAGATCATGATTTACTCACTGAACATAACTAAGTCTACAGTTTGGACTCTGGATTCTATCTCCACCACTTGAGTATTTGTGATCATTATTAACATCACCATCATTTGACACCATAACTTTTGATAAAGTCGTCATAGATCTTTCATCGAAGGTCACATCCACTAGCGTTATAAATTTAGAGTCTTCATATACCAAAGACAAATACTTAACTCCTTTGAGTATCGAAGAATATTGCTTTCTTGGCTCTTTCATCAAGCTTATCGCTTGGCTTGATAATAAGCGTGCATCAGAAACTCTAAGTCTCTCATGTCTGCATGTTCTCGGACACACCTTAAAAGGTGTTTCTACTATCCCTAAATAAGAGTGCTGAGGATAAAATTTACTGTAGCAGCTTAGTTGTGTTAGCAGGCTCTCACATTCTTTACCTAATCAATTAGGCGCATACACCTTGCTTTTTCAAGTTGTGTTCGATTTAATCTTCTGTGACCCGATGCATTGTGGTGTGTCTCCCCATTGTCCGATGTCTTACAATGCCTTGTTAGTCCTGTGGAACTCTTTGAAAGTTCCCTCGGTATACTCCGTGCCATTATCGGACCTCACTGTTTGTTTAAGCTTTCTACATTACCATTTTCAACCATCTCTCCCCTTTGCTTGAAGATGCCGAATACCTCGTTCTTGTCGCTTTTAAGCAAATGAAATCAAGCATATCTTGAATAATTATCAACAAATGTAACAAAGTGCAGGAACACCCTTGCGATAACTTAGCGGACCCAACATCGGTATGCACATGAGTCTAACGACCCACGCTTTTGTGTGTTTGCTTGTAGAGAACTTCAACTTGTGTGCTTTACCGTACACGCAGTGTTCACAAAATTCCATACATGGCTTCTTCATGTTCTTCAACAAACCTTGTCAATTAAGCAATGACTATGGCATGTGCCCAATGCCATATCCTCGCTTATTGCATTGTTTGATCTTTATGTCCAACAACTCCAACTGCTAAATCACCTGTAACCGTTGTCCCACTTAAGAGGATAAAGATTTCATTGTGAACTCCACTTCATCGCTAACAAAAGAACCGCTAACAACCTTTAAAAACTTCATCCTTGAGACTATTTTGCTGACCATTTTTCTCTAATAACCCAAAGAAATAAGGTTTTTTAACGATAAGGATGTGTCTGCGTCATTCAAGGTTATTATTTATTGTTCCATCATTACTCTTCATGGATTGTACTATCTCGACGGTCTTGAAACATGATCATTTCCCATCAAAACGATGCCGCCATCCAAACTTTGGTAAGTTGTAAACCACTTCCTATTTGGACACATATGATAAGATGCTCCAGAATCAAGCATCCACTTTCCAGATATTTCATTGCATTGTTCTAAATAGATGCTCATGGCCGTCTCTTCGTTGTATGAAGTTATAACTCGCCTCATGTCTCTCCTTTTTTTTTCCTTTGAAGTTGTCGTTGTTCTTTTTTAATGCTCCCTTATTTGGGCAATTTGATTTAAAATGTCCAAGCTCACACTTGCATTGAAACATGACTATCCATGAAAAGTTAGATTTGGATCTAAACTTTCCTCCTTTTGCACTTTTGTTTTTCATTTGTCTACCTCACAGATACAAAAAACCTTGAGCTTGTTCTCTTTAAAACACTGGAAACTGACATTTCACTTGTAACAACCTTTTAGAGGCCGTCCACTTTAGAAGTGGTATTTCTAGTTTAGATCCATTGTTAGAATATAAACTCCTGAACATCGATAATAAGACTAGATTTTCATATGGCTTGACGTAGAAACATGAGTGCTTGGTCTTCCTCATCTACCTTGACATCATAATGCCTTTTTAAGTTTGATATAATCCTATCAGGCATTGATAGTATGGATTGATGTCTTTTCCATCTTATGGCGTGTCTGATTTGTGAGGACTTTGAAGTAGTCAAGTTTGTTGGGGAGTCTTGATCATGAAGTTGGTCCTACAGCTGCCCTGCCTTGACAACCGTTCTTATTCATTAACCAAGAGGTAGCGTCCACTCACCCAAAGCATACAGTATGAATTTGCTTTCGTGCTTCAAGATCTAACTCTTCCCAATTCTCGTCATTCATATCCTCGGGTTTTTGTTCTTTCCCTGCTAACGCCTTGTGCAACTTTTGTGAAATAAGCAGATTTTTCATAAAAATACTCAATAGGAAAAATCATTTTTCCGTTAAATTTCTACATTTCATATTTTCAGGCTTTTGACCGATCCCTCTTAGCCATTGTATTTGATAATAAAGATAGTATAGAGTTTACTACTCTATATATATTTTTAAGTTGGCTCATTGTTGGAGCTCGCAGCGGAAATTTGGCTTTTGCTATATAATATGAAATACAATCTTCTGACTCGAGTTGTATAACAATAAACTAGACTAAACAAAAAAGTATGAAGAAATATAAATGTCGAGAATAAATATATTATAAAATGATATTACATATCTATCTCTATCTATTTGATGATGATATATAATAATGATAACATATGCGCTATTTATAATTGGGTATCAACTTGATATACATAAATTGTAATAAATGTAAATTCCTTATTTTCTCGTTCACCCGTTCTCTCAACAATTGTCATTCCTTGTTTTTCTCATTGTCATTCTCAAGTTTATAGAATTTGAAGCAGGTTTTTATAGATGGTGTTGAGTTGGGGTTGGAGGGATATAGGCGCAGAAATATAAAAAAAAAAAAAAATTCCTTTTATAATTAAATTTTTAATATTTGCGGGGTGTAATTTAGGGAATTTGATTTTGTATAAAAGTTAAAAAAATATTTCCTAAATTTGATAAAATAGTATAAGAAGTTGATTTTAGAGAAAATTTATGAAAAAGTTGGTGCGAGTGCTCTTACAGAATTTAAAGTACTCCTATTACATATTTGTACTTGTTGTACTTCTCTTGCCCCGACTAGTACTTGAAATACTGTAACTTTCATAATCTTAATTACAAGAAATAATACTAGAAAAAATTAAAAAAACAAATAACGTCGATGGAACCACAAAAAGTTGCAATCATCAACAAGCCTAATGGAGAGCTATAGTCCATTCTTCTTCACGGTTGAATCGTGAGAAATGTCTAGGTCAAATCTGCGAAATAATCCATCCGTAACAAAGTAAATGCTCCGTATTATAAGGACCGTGATTCTTGGTTATGAGAAGTTCCTTGACAAGAGCCTCTTTGAGAGAAGCAAGAACGAAGGTTCTCTTAGAATCGCCACATCAGTAGAAAGGGATGGTCATATTAATGATAGCATAATTTGAATCGGAGTTGTTAATTTTTTGAAACAGCTCAGTAACGAGTTTGAATAATTCGAAAACGAAATATTTTGCGGTTTGCGTTTTACCAGAACGAAGATATTTGATCATTTATATATAATTTATTTTAATTTTATTACTTATATTTCAAATAAATATTTAATAATTTATAATATATTGATATTTAGATTGGATTAAAATTTAATATTAAACTTGGATTAGGTTTAATAAAACCATAACTATTATGACCAATTTAAATTGAACTTATAAATTATCGCAGTATTAGATTATTAGTTAAGTGTCCCTTTGATTAATATGAGTTAGTAATCATATGTTAGTTCATTTAGCTTTGTATAGCTTAATTTTAAAGATTGCTTTTCTTATTTCACTATTTGCTACGTGGTATAAACCAAATTCCACATCAGTTTTCATGAACGATTCTCTTCATATAAACTTGTTATTTTTTTTGACATATAATAATAATAATGAAGAAGAAAGCGAACAAGACTTGAGATTGTGAATGAGTTTTAAGTAGTTGGGTCATTAATTTTTTGGATTTGTCTTCGAATTATGTTTATGTTTGTATTAGACATTAAAAAATTTGTGTTTAACTTTTAATACTTATCGGGTTGTTTTGTATAATCCATATTACATATGTAAAAAATACCGAATAACACCGAATCGCCGCGTTAATAGGTGGCACAGCAGCAGAAAATCAATTTACTTATAGAACAAGAAAAAGCTTAGAAATATGTTGTTTAATCACAACCGCAGATGGCATCGATGGCCACTTTATTATTTATTATTGACACGAGAGAGAATTATGCTCCTGTAGTGATCTGCAGTCCACTTGCTCTCGAATGATAAAAGCCATTTGGGATTAGCATATGAGGAACTACATATAGACTAGGGGTGTGCATAAAATCCGAAATACGACCCAAGCAGTTGAGAAATAGAGCGAAAATAATCGAAAATTTTGGAACCCGATCGGAACGAACCGATTTAGGTTGACGTTATGAAAGCAAGACAATTTAGGTTAGACCTTTGAAATAACCGATCCGAACCGGTTTCTAAATTTTATGTAGATTTCTCAATTTTCATTTATTATACTTTTCAAGATCGTGTGGTATTTGCATGTGTATATTTTAAGAATGTGAATTTAAATTTAACTTTGTTCATTATTGATATAATGGAATAAGATATAATACAAAGATATGTAAAAGAGTAGTATTATTATTGAATGTGTATCTAGATTGTACAATTAATTTTAAAGGAGTTCATTAAAATTACATAAAGATTATAGTCTTAGGACTTAATTTTGAGTTCAAGACAATAGGCTAAGAATTGTCTCAAAGCGAAAATTAACGAACTGAACGATGAAACGATAGGATGAGAACTGATCGGAACCAAACCAATTTTAGATTGACCTTTGAGAGAACCGGCCAAATAGGTTCGGTTCTAATTTTTGCTCAAGCCCGAGACTTGACAGATCCATAAACTAATATGGGCCTTGCATTAATTTTCCAACAAAGACCCTACAACTATTGGTAGTAAAAGGGAACCAGTTGTACTATAAGACATTATAATGTTACTTAATGATTGTAGTTACGTATGATTTTATAATGAATGTTTTTTTTATGATTTTAGTTGCGGTTGAGAGTGTTCTGCGGTTAAAGTTAAAATTTGTAAATCGAATAATGATAATATGGGTTGGACGTTAAAATATTTTGAGGATAGAAATTTAATTTGTATGTGTTCGAATTATATTGTTAAGCAGGAAAGCGGCAATTGCAGTTTCAAAGCGGACCTAACCTCCACTTAAAAGTTCCACCTACCACCACTAAGTCCATACTTATCCTCATTTCTTCAAAACACAAAAAAAATCATTCTCTTCTTCCTACTCAAGGGCCGAAACCCCCCTTAAGCCCCCCGACCATTGATTTTTTTCATTTCTTGCTTGAATCTTGTGAAATCAGGCAATGGCTGGTTTTCCATCTCTCGTTCCATAGAATTGTGATTCTTAATCTTCAAAATCTCCCTCGTTTCTAGGCTACTTAGTTGACTATTTGATGGTTTGACTTTTATGTTGACTTTTAGATCTTGACTTTATTATGTGATAGAAATGCTATCTAAGTGTAGTTTATGGGATTTAAGGTGACTTTGAGTGATTATTGGGGTTAGAAAGTGGTGTATGTTGAGGTTTGACTTTGTTGACTTTTCTTAAATTAACTTTTGGTGTAATAGGAGATTAGAGAGGGACTTTAATATAGTTATTTTGGGAATAAAATTATTGGTTTGGATATGGATGGGTAGAATTGGGTTGAAAGTTTGGGAAAAAATTCGTATGGTAATTAGTGTTTGAATTGGAGGTTGTGTTTAATGGGTTGGGTAGTTGGCGATTGATTGTTGGATTGGTTAGAGGCAGAGATTAAAGTGTTATTATTGGGTAATAGGGTGATGACGAATATTGGAATTTTAGAAGTGTATACTAATCCGGGGATAGGATGGTGCTTAAGAGTTGTAAATTTGAATTGTGAGGCGTGGTATAACACTCGGGGTTTATATAGATGTTAAGAGGTTATTCTACAGATGTGTTATAATGTCTAATTTCTTTGCTTGAATAGGGTTGAGCCGGGGACTAGCGAGGGCGCTAGAGTTATCATTCTTGCTTTTGGGCTCGAGGTGAGTACAATGGGAACCCTTCATATATATTATGTTATATATATTTTGTATGTGTTTTGTCCTTGAGACTATTTTGACATGTGTATTGTGTGATTATGATTCATATTATGAAATAATTGAGATTATGATTGATATTATGTGATAATTGTGATTATGATTCATATTATGAGATAATTGGGATTATGATTCATGTTATGAGATTGTGGTGGTCATTGTGGTTATACGCGTGTCTTGTAATAATACTTGTCTTGTGTGTGGTTGTGTCTTTGTGTGTGTAATGCATTGCATATGTATTTTTTGATTGCTTTGGTTGTTATTTGCGGCGGTGGTGACCACGGCCAGGGAGTTTGGTGTGAGCAATGCATATTGAGTGGGTAGCCGGAAGGTGGATTCGGGAGGTTTGGTGCGATATGCGTATCGGGGAATGTAGCCTCGGTCGGGAGGATGGAGGTGGAGGCCTCATGCGATTATTTGGAGGTGGATTCGTATGTGTATTATTTGGAGGTGGATTCCTCATTTGTTGGTTATTTGTGGAGGTGGATTCCTCATTTGTTTACTATTTGTGGAGGTGGATTCCTCATTTGATGACTTTGATGACTTTGTGTGTTGAGACTGTTTCCCTTAAACGAATATGCATTGTTGATGGTTATAAGCTCCTGCGTATAGTATTATGTGATATCGTATAAGAGAACTCTATGTGATTTGTGGACAGTTATTCATTATGTAGCCTGGTTAATGTATATACATATGTTATATATATAAGCATGATTATATGTGATTGGGTAAAGTCTGTGGTATTTGTATTCACTCAGCTTAATAGCTGACTCCCTTTTTCTCATAGGCGGGCGTTTATGCACAGGTCTTTAGGAGGCGATCGTTGAGGTGGCGGAGGATGCATTTCTTGGCTGGCGTGAAGATCATAGGTGAGGCGGTGGTGGCGTAGGAAGTCCCTCATTAGTCGTTCCCCTTTTTGTTGTCGACTTGTATATTTCTAGACTTGTATGTTGTATTTTATTGAGAAGTGCAGTTTGTCATACTTTCCCTATGTTGTATTTTGGATTCTTGTATATCCTTGGGTTGTATTATTCAAGTGGATTTATATTACGTAAGTACATTTGTTTTGTTGGATGTGTGTTGTTGGAGCATACGATGGAATAGGGGATTTTGTTTTGTTAATGTCCCGACCCAAGTCATATTTGTTATTGTATCCATCGATTGGTGACTCGTTATGCAGGGTTGTTAATGATCTTAACCTCAGCCGACTTGGGGTGGAGTAGATCTGAGAAATGGCTCGAAAATAAAACCTCGAGGTCGAAGCGGCAAAAATTTATTCCGGGGTGAAAGGGCGAAAATATGATCAGGGGTTGAAGTAGGGTGAAATATGGTCCAGTCAGCCGACAAATATAGTCACGAATTCGAAAGCAGGGGTGAAAATATCTTCTCGGGGTGCGAAAATATGGTCTTGAGTGAAATGGGCACATGTAATTAGAGATCAAAGCGGGTGAAAATATGCTTACGGGGTGAAGCAGTGAAAACTATGGCCGGTGAGAAATTGGCCAAAAATATTGTAATGGAATTCGGCTTCGGTGAAAATATGTTCTGTGGATGAAAGGGTAGAAAATGCTTCCGGTCGAAGATGGCTGAAAATATATAGTCGAGGTCGAGTAGGGGTTAAAATAGATGCAGTCGAAGCTGACAAAAATATGATCACGAATTGAGAAGCGGGGTAAAAATAATAACTACCCAGTCAGCTTGAGCGAAAAGCTATGGTCTTGTGTCGAAGCGACCAAAATATGGTCTCGGGTTGAAAGCGGTTGAAAATCACGATATGTCCGAGTCGAAGCGGGGAGAAAGAATTGGGTCGAAACAACACGACAATATTATTCAATTCGAAATTTACTAGAAAATATGGTATCAATAAAAGGGGGATGAATTTAAAATTACATGTATTTTGAAGTGATTTTGAATCCACCAGTTTTGTTAAAGGGATTCGTGTAACGGCCTGCTTGCAGAATTCGGCCGCCTGAGTTAAAATGCGTCATTAACACGAACACCGGTCACCATTACAACCTAGACCAAAGAATGAAGGAGAAAAATACAAAAGCGTGACTATATCCGAGATGGTGATCTAAGACAACAACAAATATTACTTACTTCACGAGTTTCATCTTATTTATAAATCATATACAACCACGGTTTCTAAATACATATTTTATACAACATGAGGAATTACCTGAGGAAAGGCTGAGGATATCTTAGCCACACCCAAATCTCGAATCATGGTTTTACTCGTCACAAATACTCACAACTCTTGCTTGATGCCGACTTTCCACAGACAACAAACAACAGGGATCCCTACAAACACGGGGAGTGGTGAAAGCTCAATGAATACTCATATAATAGTAAATGCTGACAGCTGTATATAAGCATTATAATATTGTATCGTCGTGATCATTACTTTCATTATATTTTATCATAATTATTCATCTCATTAGTCAGCCTCCATATGATCCTCAAAATTTAATATCTCCAATTTGTTTACTATGATCCATTTACAACTAATTCATTTATATTAGCTCCCATTATAATTTCAATAGCTCGGTAGAATATACTATCACCTACAAAATCAAGAACTCCAAATATATATCACATAAGCAACAACAACTCTATTCCGGCCCCCTATTAGAGTCTACACCACCCTAATAGAGGAAACCCACGTCACTCGTTGCCTCTACACCAAGCAGACGAGGACCAATAAAAATATAACTCTCCCGCTACTACACCAAGTAGCTTCCGGGAGCCCGCACTGGCTTCTGCGGGAGGGACCACCAAACGGAATAGAGTTCACACATAATCACAACACAAATCATATCCCCTTTCATAATATGCCATAGCATAACATCATTTATCATCATAATATCACCTTTCTTTTTCATATATTATCGCTTGATCGGGGCCTTCACATAACATCACAATTCGACATCCCATATTCATATCAATATCCACTGACAAGTCATTTCAATATTTTCATCGTCGCTTTAATGTTATCAACCAAGCGATTTATTCTTTTCTATTTATTACATTCCTTAAATACATATGATCATTTTAACATTCCTTTTACTAAACATTAACTCTTTATAACATCCCAATATCTACGCATCTTAATATTCTTAGTTTCTCAATACCAACTCATTAGTTCAATCAACATACACATATATCATTATTTATTTTAATATCATCAAAGATTTACATTTTTTACTAATTTCATCTTAATAATTACTTCCCATTATGTCCTCCTCATTAATTATCACATCACCTACTTGTAATCCTTTTAATAATTATCTACTTACAACCCAAAATATACAATACACATATTCATAATGTATGAAAGATTATAGAATTGTGATATAAGTACTCACCTTTAATCAAGCCAAATATCAACAACTTTACTACTTCAATCACCTATTCGATGTCAACTTTTTCTTCTTGAAACTTGTTAGCAACTTTTAGGAGTATAATTTGGAGGAGAATTACATCAAAAGAAAAAGAAAATTTGTAGGGAAATGGGAGCAAAACTCACGCCAAAATGAGAAGAAATGAAGTAGGAGAAAATTTTATATAATAATGTTTCTTAACCTTGAAGTAATGTGAAGCAGGCACGAGGTGGCCCAAGCAAGTTGGAGGTGGCGCTTAAGTAGGTAGGAGGTGTCAAGCGCGACGCTTCGTTTCATTTCTTAGCTCGGAGGAAAGATATGAGTCGTACTTAACTACACACTTGTTGAGTTCGAGTTTATTTTAAGTAGACTAATACTCAATTATTACTCAAATCATAAAGTTCGGGTTATTTCAATTTCATCTCATAAATGAGTAGATTTAAAATCATTGATTTGTGAAATAACCAAACAACACCAATGTATTTGAACAGTAGATTTAAAATCCACTCTTCTAAATCTCTCAATCTAAATAGACCCTTTAAATTGTGATAGACGGGCACCAATATACACACACCAAAACAGTAAAAATGTGACTTGAAATTACTATTTTGCCGCTTTTTTTGTGGAGCTAAGACTGCAGCTTCGAGGCTTATAATAAAACAATAATTTTTCTGTGCTAATAAGATAACAAGCGAGTTCTTTGTATGCTTCTTTAACAACAAGCGAATTTGTTATTAAGACAATAAACGAGTTCTTTACATGCTTCTATGACAACAAGCTAGTTACTTTCATGTTTATAAGCAACTAAACATCAAGATAATTCGATTGTTAAGTAAGAAACATGTTATTAGCTTGTTTGTTTTCATATAAACACATTCTTATACAAATGAATTAAATAATTAATCGTATTTAAAGAAAATGCAAATTAATTACATAAGAATGAATTTGCAAATTAATTACATAAGAATGAATTAAATAATTAATTACATAAAAATGAATTAAATAATTAATTATATAAGAAGAAATTAAATAATTATTACATAAGAATGAATTAAATAATGATGAAAATGGCTAAAACGCGTTGCTCCGGCGTGCAGCATCTGGTAGGCGTCCCGGTTGAGACAATGCTCTTTGTAGAACACATTGCTCAATGTGTCGTAGGCATAGATAGTGTCGGGATCTAGGGAACACTTTTCTCAGTGCCAATATCAAAGCCCGATCCCGATCTGTGACAAGTACGTGTGGCCCTTCTCCGTTATCAAATAATGCCTGGAGCCACGTCAAAACCCACGTGTAATTTTCCTCTCTCTCATGCTCGAGGAAAGCGTAACATACCGTGAAGGTTTTGTTTGTACTCGTCGTATTTTCTCTTTACGTATTTTATTTATTCTCTTGCAAAAGAAACAAAAAAATTTGCAATGGCGTCCTGTTTCCTCTTTTCTCTTTACGTATCTTCGCCACTGCATTGTAAACTCGAGTGAGGTCAGTAACATTTCTCGGGTCGGCCCTCTTTAATGATGCAAGCATGTCGCTTGGAGGTAGCATCATTTGTTCTTGTTCCCGAATTGCCTCATACTCGTGATTCTTGATCTGGCCCAACCTAGACCCCTTAGCATATGAAGGAAATGGATGGTTATGTTTACCACACTTTACTTGGATCCACTACCGACTTCCACCATTAACGTACTCCTTTCCGATTAACCAAAATTCACACCCGACTTTCTGGGTTTACGTCTCACGTGTAACTTTTTAGATATTAGCTTTCAAATGGATATTATGAGGATACTCATTAGATACTAACGAATAAAATCAAAATTATCTAGACAATGGTATTTTTTACCCGAAAATTATGGTGGTTGATATGGAATGCAACTTTTATTGAAACGTGTTAAAAAATTCAATTTGTATTGTGAAATTCGATATTATTGCATTTCAAGTGGGGTCACCTTAATTTGGAATACATGATCATTCAAGGCACAAGTCAAGTACAGATAAGATAAGCCATGTTTGAAGTTTGAATAATTAAGAAAATGGGAGATAGAGATGGAGGAGAGGTGGTTTGTGTGACTGGAGCCAGTGGCTACATTGGCTCATGGATTGTTTGTTTCCTTCTTCAAAAAGGTTACACTGTTCATGGCACACTTCAAAATATCAGTAAGTATTTTAGTATTCTCATTTCTTAATTCTAATTATCTTATGTTCATATATTATTATCTATGAGTATTTGGTTCCCTTTTCCTTTCCTAATCCTATCATATTATCACTATATCAATTTAGCTTAGATTAAGTAATCACTTAAAATCTCAAGTTTGGCTATCATTTGATCTCAGTCAAGTAAGCTTTTTTGACATATAAGTGATTGACGTATAGTATAGTAGGGACTAGGGAGTATATATAACCCTCCATCCTAAAAGATTTTATAGTTTTAATTTTGAACTCAAATTTTTATTAATATGTTTTTGGTTTTAAAGATTTTGTATTCTCTAGCTCTTGGATATAGTTCATTACACTACCTACGCTTCTTATATGTTGTGATTTGTGAAGTACTAGATATTGTACACTTCACTCTTTAGTCATTTCGGAAATAGTCTTGCTTTTATCATATTGGTAGGATGCATACTATCCGACTCCCCTTAGGCGGGAGAGATATTGGGGCATGTTAATGTTGAATTTTTTTTTGACAAACTTTTGAAACGTTTTGTATTTTCAACCAATTTTACTGTTAACATGATCATTTTGATTCACATTAATGGTGTGTGTCAATTAAAGCTGCACAATTTGTTTATTTTGACCAATGAAAAACACGGAATGGATGATCTTTTAGGGATGGAGGTAGAAGTGGGAATACTTTGATAAAAATTTAAAGTTATATGAACGAATAACCAGATTCCCTATTGGTTTGAAAAAACATCTAATTCAAACTGCGTGGACCGGGTATTTCAAATAATAGTTGAACTGATGCATACTGTTTATTTTTGTGTGAAGATGATGAGAAAGAAACTAAACATCTTGAGGCACTAGAAGGAGCCGAATCGAGATTACGCCTGTTTCAAATGGATCTTCTTGATTATGATTCAATTGTGGCAGCTATCAGGGGCACCACTGGGGTCTTTCATTTAGCTTCCCCTTGCATTGTTCAAACAGTTGACGATCCAGAGGTATTAAAAGGATTAGACTACAGTTTATCTGTTTTGAACGTGATAAATGCAATTAATTTGTATGATACTAAATTCTTTTTCAGTAAATATAATTAAAGTAACTGTAGGAATTTTTGCTATATATGTCTTAATAATAGAAAATGGTACTGGAACCAGCAGTGAAAGGGACCATAAATGTACTCACAGCAGCAAAGGAATTAGGAGTCGGCCGCGTGGTGGTAACTTCGTCCATTTCGGCCATTATGCCAAACCCAAGTTGGCCTGCTGATAGAGTCATGAATGAGGAATCTTGGACTGATATTGACTTCTGCAGAAAAAATGAGGTGAAATGGGTGATCCCTTATTATTCATGCTTTTGAACCTTCCGAATTTTGTATCCGTGTTATTACTTATGCCTAGACCTATTTCCTATACATGGCGAGTGGCGATAGACTTTGAAGTTTATCATCAAAGCTGTATGCTTGTATGAATTTATTGTTCATATAAACTTTGTCTCTGTTATCCACAGAGAAACAACTTCTGTTTTCATAAGTTGTTTCTATAATTGATTTTTGGAGTGTATGGTCTAGATCTGGTATGCAGTTTCGAAAACCCTAGCTGAAAAATCCGCTTGGGAGTTTGCAAAAGAAAATGGTCTGGATGTTGTGGTGATCAATCCTGGAACTGCCATGGGCCCAATGCTTACCCCAGTTATCAATGCAAGCATGCAACAACTCCTGCATCTTCTCCAAGGTAATAAAATCGGTTCTTCTTCCTTGAATCGTTTTCACATAATTATGTGTGCAACTCCCTTCCTCTTCTATAAGAAAATTATACTCTTTAACCTTATGAGAAATGTTGTAATATAATCGTTATTATTTCATAACTGAAACAACTTTAGTTCGAAACATATCGTGCATGATTTGAAAATTCATTTTACTCGCAGATTGCACATGTCCAGCAATGTGTTTGGTGAAGTATACTGAATACTAGTCCATATTCTCCCTCATTCTGCAATCCTAGCCTCACCACTTAATACCAACCTTTGACGACCAAATTGTATTTCAAATAAAAAAAACTGAGAATATTTATGTTTTTCTGCATAGGCTCCACTTACGATGGGAAAAATTTCCACTTGGGAGTTGTTCATGTAAAGGATGTTGCACGAGCACACATTCTACTCTATGAGAACACATCAGCAACAGGGAGGCATTTATGTGTTGAGGCCATAACTCGTTTTTGTGACCACGCGGCCAAGGTTGCAGAACTTTACCCTGACTACAATGTTCACAGGTGAGAAACTCTTGTCATCAACCTGCTGTAGTTCCTTTTCCTTTCACTCAATTTAGTCGGTAGGAAGATATACAAATTATGTCTTGAAATTGATGCTGAACTATTGTTGATCTGAGATAAGTGGATTGAAGAATTCTAAGTCTTAGCAATGGTTAATTTCAAAGAAATCGGAGAGATACATTCTAGTTTCCACTGGATTCCAATAGTTACTACCAAACTTCAGTCTTTATTACGGAGTATAAAAAGTTGGCGTGATACGGTTGAGTCTCTATTGAAGACAATCATTGACTATTTCTGTAGGTTTTCTGATACTCAACCAGAACAGATGAGGGCTAAGAATGCATCTAAGAAGCTGATTGACTTGGGATTAGAGTTCATTCCAGAGGAACAAATTATCAGGGATGGTGTTGAGAGCTTGAAGAGTAAAGGATTCATCTAAAAGTTGAAATAAATTTAAGATGTTATGCACTTATGCATCTGTATCCTGCAGACCTGCACTGAGTCCTGTATTGTGTGATTAGTACTGTAGAATAATGTAATAACGTCCAATAAAATACCCCCCCCCCCACCCCCCACCCAACCCTTTGTCAATGATCATGCAATAAAATGTCTTGCTCTGGGGAGAAGGAGAACATCTTATAGTAAATTTGTACTTTGAGTTGAGAGTATTATCTTCAGAATTCGACCGTGTATTTCGCATGGTTGGTTTTTTTAGCATTGAAAAATGTCCGACTGTGTGGGATGCACGGTCGGTCCATGGTTTCAACGGATGCGTGGAAGTAGTTTCCATCTTTCTATACACTTTATTATTTGCTCTAAAAGATGATAGTAGTAGTATTTGAAATATACGATGGAAACTTTGTTACACTGAATTTATGGTGAAAAAACTCAAAAAAGAGTAACCATCATCTAGACTGCAGAACATAAGGAGCTAGAGTTGACCTAAATTGCACCTGCCCCATTGACTAAAAGATCATTGCATATACTTTTTCCCTTAATTATTTAGCAGAAGAAGTAATAAAAAATCAGATTTTTAACCAGTAAAATAAGGAGAGGTAGTGGACTTACAGTTTGCCACCTGCTTACTTCATTTCTATTCACTTAAGAACATTATACACACACCAAAACAAGATTTCAAAGAACGTAAAATCACTATTTCACTTTACGCACATGTCGAACTTTCTGGATGCTTATAAACACATAAGCTGCAATTGATCGCTTCAAACACAACAAGCAAATTAACAGTTGCTTATAAATGTTAAAGCTTAATTCACATTGCTTAATCGATACGCTATTGTATTGCTTCGACATGTCAATTAAAAATCGGGCTTAATATGTAATCACGCGAATTGAGCATTTGTTCAAGTGAGTATGACAACCGATTATTTTATGGTTTGTTAAGCAACAAGTCGGCCCAAGCATAATTACGCATAATAAGCGATTTATTAAAGTGTAAATGGTAATTAATCAGGTATTAAATCGAGAGAAATGTAATGAATCAGTATAATAGCATCAATTTATGAATTATATATTAGGAAATTATTGACATTGTGAATTTATGAAATATAATAAATATGGTCAAATTATGATAAACATGAAATATGTCAAATTACATTAAAACAATTAAGATTATGATAAAATTATGATGAAATTATGAAATATGATAAAATTTTAGTTACGACATAAAATATGTTAATATTTAAAATACGTTAATTTGGGGACATGAAATCGAAAATAAATTTATTATTATCGCATAAATTATAAAATATGATTAAACAATAAAATACGATTACGATTAAAATTATGATTAACAATAAATTATGAAATATTATGAAATTATGAAATTATTATGAAATATGAAATTATGAAATTATAAATTATGAAATATTATGAAATTATGAAATTATTATGAAAATATGAAATTATGAATTTAGATTATGAAATATGAAATTATAAAATTATAAAATTATGAAAATTATTATGAAATTTTAGGTTATAAACAATAAAAAATTATGAAATACTATGAAATTCACATTAAAACAATCTAATACGAGATTATGATAAATTATGACTTAAATTACGAACATGATAAAATTTTAGGTTACGATAAATATGTTAATATTATAAAATATGGTTAATTTTAGATTACGAGATATAAAATATGGTAAAAAATGGCAACATTATGAAATAACATAAATACAGAAAATTGCAAAATACGAAATACAGAATTTTAAGCAATTTAGATATCAGAATCTTGTGATTACATCATCTTGAAAATCTCAATATTTTAGTCAATTGAACATGTCTTCACAATGACATATAATAAAATGAAATAAAGTACCTAAATTTATATCGTGGTCACTAAAGGAACTAATAACTAAATATAATGTTTAAAAGATAATGGTAAAATTTGCTTCTTAACGAACAATCATTGCAATAATTCGGCCATTATTGACAGCACAAAGATTTAATTCGCCAGATGCTTGATAATCACAAAGACAAATTCGCTTGTTACATAACAAACTAATCGACAGATTTGGACTGACACAACATTATCGATCAGCTTCAATTTGTGGCTTTAAGTATACGAAACAACGAATTTGCACCCGATTTTGTTGGAGAAAGTTAGTTTAATTTCTACACGGCTTTATGGTAATTTATGGTAAAATTAAGGACATATGAAATATGAAAATATGGAATATGGTAAAAAATGGAATAAATTACGAAATATGTAAGTTATAGTAAATTTTAGAATATGTTAACAAATGGTCAAGTTTGAAATATTGACAAATATAGTAAAATTATAAAATATGGTTAATTATGAAATAAGCTACCTATCTGAAATATATGAATATGATAAAGTTTTGAAAAAAAAATTTATATATGAAATATGGTAAATTACAGAAAGTTTAATATTTCAGAAATACTTAAAATTCATAAATATCAGAACTATGAATCAAGCATGGGACATTCAAAGACCAAAGATCAACAGCTAGCTTTCATATCAAGCTTTCTCAAAGATGGTCGGGTATAGCTATCCGAGTTACAACGCCACTCAAGATCAAGCACCAAAACAACCAGGACAACCCGGAATGATTAGTTTCACTGCGATTTTTCCTGACATGATAAACGATGCTTTTTCTACGTTACACTACGCTTATTTATTTTTTCCTATCCGATAATTATAAAGAAATGTTTACTACCTTTTACATTATGCAAATTCATAAATAGTTAACGCTACTGCCAATTAACGAGGATACGATTCACGCATACGACGCGACTATACATGATTCATGCAAATCAATAAGCAAATTTCTTCTATGTTTGCTATAAACAAGCAATTTAGTTCCACGCTTATAAGAAAAATAATCATCACGCGGTCACTTACAAGCTCCACAATTTTCTTTCACGCGGCCCCAAAAACGATCATTCACAACACAACTTCCACATAAATCTATTACAAATGAAATGAATTTTCCAAATGAAAAGTTAAATGTAATTTTCCAACGATTTCATTTTAAAACAAGTCAATTAATCCACATTGCTTCAGATACCAATGTCAATTCCTCTTCATGTTTATATACCAACAAACAATTATCTATTTGCTTATAACCACGTAATCATTTTAATCGCTTACTTATATCAGACTACCTTCACACCATGAATCGTAATATTAATTATAATTTCGAATGTTAATAATTTTTTTAATTTTCATAATTTCGATTTTTTATAATTCAATGTTGATAATTATTTATTGTTAATAATTAATGTTAATAATTTCGACTTCGTTGACAATTATTCGAATCGCTGATAATTAATGTTAATAATTTCGAATTTTGATAATTTCTAATAATTAATAATTAATGTTACAGATTTCAAATTTGTGCTAATATTTCAAATATGTTAATTGTGCTTAAATATGATAACATTATTCAACTTACGATTCACTTCCCCAAATTTCATTTTTATGTTATTTATGTTATTTTTAATCGTATTTTTATGCTATTTAATCGACCACTTTAACATTTTTCTCTCTCAAGTTTAACGTTGCTCCACCAAACCATACGACGATAAAGACACACATCTTTCACAAAAACGAGTAAACAAACAAATTAAGCCAGACAAGTATTTAAAACGAAATGACTATTTTCATGTTTCTAAAAAACAAACTTGATTTCAAGAATGCCTATAAAGAAAACAAATAATTGTGCCAGACATTATTAAAATATAACAAGTAGCACTTGTTTGCATCTTTCTTCTTTTATATATATGAGAATGTATCAGATTTGTTAAATCACCACCATTAAATTTTATATCAAACTTCTCTCAAATTTTATCAACTCGATTCAATATCAATAAAGCCACTCACGCTTTCTCAATATTCATGCATTTATTTTTTCACAAGCTTCTACGACAAACTACCACTTATTTATATTTGTAGCGAAAAGAAAGAATTGTCGTCATGCTCGTAATTACGTAATTTTAATAAATCAAATGTTTGCTTAATAATAAACGAATTAGACTTGTAGTTTGCTTTTAAGACAGTCGACCTCGCTTGTTTTGCATGCTGTTCTAAAAATTCAGCTGTTTTCCCACAAAGTTAGTGAAAATTCATTGCTTTTATACAAAGAATCGAAAATTGTCGTATGAAAATAGCAATTTCGCCTGCTCATTTTACTATTTTTGTGTGTATAACAGCTCAGCTTATTCACTTCACACTTATGTTCCCTCGAGATCTATGTGATAAGATATGAGGGAGGAGTCCCTATGCAATTATTGTATGTTCTTTTGCGGTCGTGTACTTCAAATTTGAGGAACCAAACCAACCAACTTTGTCAAAAGTCAAAACCCTCATCACTAAATCTGAAAACATAAGGATTTTAAGATTCAAGAATGGGTTGGTCTCGACAGTTGGTCAAACTCTGTTTCCTTTCTTGTTCGATTTTGTTTACATCATTGCATCATGTTTCTTGCAAAAAAGTTTCATTGGAGTTGTACTATGAAAGTCTTTGTCCTTATAGTGCTGCTTTCATAGTTGAGCATTTAGCCAAGATTTTTGATAATGGGATCATTGATATTGCTGATCTTAATCTTGTTCCATGGGGAAATGCCAAGCTTCAAACCAACAACACATTTAAATGCCAGGTTTAATTTCATTTTGCTTGCTTTAGTATGCTGAATTATCATGATTTTCATCCAAGAATTGTAGTGATATGTTTTTCTGACTCATAATTAGCAGAAAGATTGTATTTTTATTTATGATTGTAGTTATTCTTACCTACTTATGTTGTTTAATGTTATGTTTGCAGCATGGTGAGTATGAGTGCTTACTGAACACTGTTGAGGCTTGTGCTATCGATGCCTGGCCTGATGTGGTAAGTGTTGAATACTTGAATATTGTCTAGGTTTGTTGACAAATTGTCTCCTCCTCCTCTTTGAATGAAGTAAAATTATAGTTTGATGGCATTTTTGGGTCAATTCGGAAACAAACTTCAAGTTATCACGGGGGTAAGGCTGCATAATATCCTAACCCTCCCTTACCCCGCTTAGACAAGAGCCTCTGCAAAGGCATTGGGGCATGTTAATGTAAAGTATAGTTTGATGGCATTGGGATTCTCACTGTTTTTTCCTTCCGTTTCAAATGTTTGGGACATTTGGTTTTAAGAAATAATTTTGAAACTGAGGGAGTAAAGATTGACGTTTCCATCTTTGGATGATGTGCTTGTAACTTCAGATTAGGAGATTCATAACTTGTTTTTGAAAAAATAAAGCACAATACTACTTTTTATCAACTCTGCTTCCTTGTGGATCATTGATGATTAGAGGTGTCTAATTGGATATCTAGGTTTAGTTATTTTGAAACCTTTAGGGGATATGAAATGTGAGTATATTTGAGAAGGTGGAAAATATGTACTCAACCATAGTAGGGTATTACTCCTTCAGATGGGTTAACTTGGTTTATATGTCATTTTTATATAGAACTTTATATTAAATGGTTGAACTTAGGTGAGGTGAATATCCATTTGTTTACTTTAACTAAATTGTAGTGCATTGACTGAGGTAGAGGACATACTTAAAAAACTAACAAAACCAAAGGAAAACAAGCCTTATCCCACATACTTAAATCGTCTATATTGATCAAATGTATTAAGTTGCTATTGATTATGAAATTAACAAGTATTCACTTTTTTAATTGTTTAATGGCCTTATTATAGTCACTATGAAAAAGATTAACTCGTTTTCGATCTTGAATGAACTAATATACCAATTTCTTATGTTTTAATGACCTTAATTCTGATTGCTATAGTATTTTATGTTACCGAATGCTCACTTTGATGGTGTTGGCATTTTGTTTAATGTAGTTATAACTTATATCAAATATTTTGTTGCAGAATGAGCATTTCCCTTTTATCTATTGTGTGGAAAATCTTGTGTACCAAGGGAAGTATCTGCAATGGGAAACATGTTTTAAGACGCTGGGATTGGATGATAAACCTATTGCTGATTGCGTTGAAAGTGAAAAAGGACTCCAGGTTTGCATTTGCCATACCCTACTATCCTGGTTATTAATTTTAGTTGTTCTATTTTATGATATCAACGAAAATTTACGCTAAACAGTTATATGAGGGAGGAATTTTGTTACATGGTAGGTGAAGCCTCACCTCAACTCCTTCCAAATTCCTCTTTCGACATTTATTCATCTCTATCTACGAGCTTTAGGCTAGCCTCAGAATCTGCAGCTGCTGTTTTGGAACTTTGGAAGTAATAGACAGTTGTGTTGATAAATTAATGTTCTTAGGTCCGTGTGACTTCCTCTTGAGTGGATTTTTTAAGTTGTATTGGAGGGTATTCGGATGTCAAGTGTATGGATAAGCAATAACTTTTGGCAACCAAGATTCAGTTGATCATTGACCTGCTAAATGAGTTACTTATTTTTCCCTTGTGTCATTTTACATTGTTCTCATTGTGCCATTTCTTCTTCAAGGTTAAAAAGGCCTAATAGTTAACCTACAACTAACACTTCTTTTGCAGCTTGACCTAAAGTATGCAGCGGAGACAACTGCCCTACAGCCTCCCCATACGTATGTGCCATGGGTGGTAGTGGATGGACAACCACTTTATGAAGTAAATTCTTTTTCTCTTGCAGTTTCAAAATTCAATTCCTCTAAATGATTTTCTTAATTCCTTGGCCATAAATGATTCGTTAGATCTCAACTTCTCATCTATCCAAGAATTTTCTTTTTACATCAAATATAAAGGATACACCATAAAGGCATATTAGCTTTGGATTCTTTATCTAAAGTCCCCCTTTTAGTAAACTAGTAATGACGCTGGGGCATCGCATCGAATTATTTCATGCTTTTCCAAATATTTAAAATGAGATAATAAATAAGGTAATTAACTATTTACGAAATTTATAAATTGTTTTTGACTTATATTATACTCATTTCTTTGCTCATAGCTATATTTATCCTTTTATAATTTTTTTTAATAATATAATTTTAATAATAGATTTAAATTTTTTTTTATCATATTACTCTTCATTTTCAAGGTTTAATAAAAAAAATGCACATTATGTAATTATATCTATTATTAAAAATATCACTTTTTCTTTTAATAAAAAATACATTCCATGCTATTTTATTTATCATAAATATCTCTTTTCAATTGACATAGACAAATTATTTATAGTCACTATTCAATTTTATTTTATGTATTCATTTTAACATATTTAATCGATGATCGACTTAATAATATTTGCACAAATTCACCTTTTACGAAATTCTATAAATTTTAATGATGAAATGCCTAAAGAAGGCCACACATTGGGACAAGCCCTTACTGAATGCAAGAATACCCAAACGAATTATATTAAAAAATCAAATTTAAATAAAGATGATATACCTCTTATAAAAATAATATCTTGTGTAATAATATTTTTAATAAAAAATTAAACCTAAATAGTACATGTGATTAATATTACTTGATATGAAAACTTTTAAAATTTTGACATAAATAACAACTTTAAAATAAAAGGTCACAAAGGTTTTCATTCAAATAGATGACATACCGATTAGACATCGAATGCTCATCAATAAAGTTGTATTATATACCTATAATATACATATTCATGCATGTATTTTTGTGGACTATAATATCGATGAATTATATTCTCATATAGAGCTGAAAATCTAAGAAAAATTTTATTACGGCTAATATACTTTATTTAGCTTTACTAATTACTAATCAATATTAAATAAAGCCGGGCATCGAATTTTTTTAAATTCTCTATATCAATCTAACTCTAATTAATTATCAGATCTATAGCTGATTTGACAAAAAATATTTTTATTTAAGAATAAAAACTAACATGTTATATATATTATAATAAAAAATTAAATTTCCGAAATAAAATATCTAAATCAAGCATTCTCTCATACTAAATGATTGTCATGCTGACGGTTGCTTCAAATTGACAAACTTTACGCATTCATCGATAAACATAATTTTACTTGAATAAAATTTAATGTCAATATTATAGTACATTGGAAAATATTATTATTTGATCATTTTCTATCAAATATTATACAAATGTAAATAAAAAATATTTAAATTTAACATTTTAACTGCGAAAAATTCATATTTAAACTTGACAATCTATCGGGATTGTGAGATGATATGTAATTTGACAATTTTTTATTTTACTTGTTGAAATATAATACAAAATATCACATGATAATTTAGATATATATTATTTAATAATACGGAGTACTTTTTTGGATTAGAATTTTTTTTAATTTATAATTGAATAATTATCATATATTTTTTTTTATTATGAGTAGACTAATTCATTGCATTAAAATGAAATTTACTTATTGTTATGATAAAATTAAAAAATCAAAGGGAGTATTATATCAATCACGTTTTTATCCGCTGTAAATATATATATTTTTTATATAATTTGACGAAGATGTTATTGAACATATGATAATTAGAAGTATACGAAAGTGATAAAATTTCGCATATTATAAAGAAAGTAGATAACTCCAACATATGATAATTTATAGTTGAATTCTTGAACATATGATAATTATTACATATTTTCCCACCAATATATAAAAAATATTATAGTAAGGATAATATAGTAATTACTAATGTGAAAAGGGAAAAAACACAACTCATAATTTTATAAGCTGGGCGATTTTTCCCTTTAATAGAACTTGCGCTCATAGGATTAGTCATAGAAAATCCAAATCAGTAGGGATTTTCCTAAATCTAGAAATGCTGTAGCAGTGTAGCTCACCTTTGGCTCTCAGATAACATTGCTTGAGATGAGAGGAAGGTTTCTCTGATAATCAGTTGAGTTGATGCAGGATTATGAGGACTTTTTGAGCTACGTCTGTAAAGCATACCAAGGGACTGCATCACCCTCTGTTTGTGATGAATCTGCTACCATCTTAAAGATGCCTAAATCGAAGTTCAACCATCCAGTTTGCTATAAGGAAGCAATGCTATACCTCTAAATCGTCAACTTATCATGTCTTTTGGAAGAAATTTCATGTAATTTTTCTTGGTTTGCTAAATCGATTTTTCATGTAATTTTTCAACTTATTTACATCGATGTCTCTAATATCATATCATGTTAATAATTCATGAAATTTCATTCGAAAATTACAACATTTCATCTTAAAATTAATTGGTTTCTGGATGCAAAACGACCAACGGTACATGGATTCTTAATAACAAGCTAAACATGACAATGTTACTACCTATTTTTTAAAATTCAATTATATATATATGGATGTTAATTTATTGAGCCCCATGATATATTATATAGTTTAGCCGGTTGGTGAGGCTGATATGGTATGGTATGGTATGGAAGTATGATGATGAGTTGAATGCATGCTAAATATAACATATAATTTGAATACACACACCAGCCACATTGTAAATAAAGTAATCAGGCTTTCGAAGCATATCTCAACAGGTAAAAAGCTTGAATGTTAAATATCAACATCTTAATCTTTTCATGTGGTATGGGTTCGAGTCACGCAAGTGATAGAATCTCATATTGAAGTGGTTTAAAGGAAAGCTCAAGTTTCCTAATCAGTTAAGATTTTACCTCCTCCGTAGAATCACAGGGTAGAGACCTCGAAGGGCCGCTAATGTGACGATTTCACACTTTTGTAAATAAAGCAATCAGGTATGACTCGGCTGAGGGAGCTTCGAATACACTCCATGTAATGTAAATTTTCTAGTTTTGATTTTTAAATTTTTTAATATAATATAGATATCTTAAAGTGTGGCTTAGTTAAGCTATAGAATTAAATAAGTAGGATAGGAGGAATTAATTGGGATGTCTCGATTGATCGGATAATTTAAAAATTTTATTTTAACCAATTTAATATAAGACCTTTTTTTTATTATGAAATTGACAAAAATTCATCGAAAAGAAAATATTTAATCTTTAGAAGCTAACAAAGGTTAATTATGTAACTGGAGAAACCTAATCTTAATGCCTAGTTGCAGTTGATTATTATTTTTAAAATGAATACAGAACACCCAAATAAAATAAATTTATGAGAAATAAAATTAAAAAAAAAAAAAAATCTTCGAGCGATAAACAAAGGAATATTGATCCTCGTAATAAACAGTTAAGCACTGCCTGGTCAGGATAGTTTCTTGGTTTCTACGGAGTATTTGAATTATTTAACTTCGAATACAAAACTAATGATTGATCTATTCGTAATCAAATACATATTTTTTGACATTTATGATTTGCTATTGGTATTCATTTATCATTTGCTATTACGGAGTAGTATAGTTTTACAAATTTACCGCATTCTAATTGTTCTATTATGCAACTTATTTAACTTAAACCAATCAAGATATTATCCAATACTATAGTTTACATATTAACTCTAAACTCACTTCTCTTATACTTGAAAAGTCCGTCAAGATAGATATGTTATTTAAATAAGAGCATACAATGAACTGAAATACATACATTTTCGATAAAATGATGGATTTGTGAAGCAATATTATTATTTATATTTTCCTTTGGTTCTTGTGGGGTTTATAAAGACGTAGTATCCATTATTATTCGACAGGTTATTTGGTTGCAAAACTTTGTCTACTTTGAATAGTTTCCATGCCGATCGATCTAACTTTTAGATTCATCAATTTGAAATGGACACACACCATTATCGATTGAGGTGGTGGGTGGGGATATTCATTGGCAAAAGGACAATCCTAGAACTAACAATGAAATTGTATACCTATTGGCTATTTGGCTATATATCCTTGAGGTATAAACTCCCCCCATTCCTAAAGCATTTGAATTACAAAACAAACTGGCAAAATATAGAGTTCAAGAGTAGCCATAAATAGGATTTATAATGTTTGCTAACAGTCTATATATGTAAATTAATTACATTAATAATGTCATAATCGGTACGTGGTCTCGGAATTAGTGCATTAATGAAATTTAATGACACAACAATAAAAAATGCGTTGCATGATGGAAACATGAATAGTCAAATGTAATGGCAGCATCTCGGCGGATGTCAGTGCTTATTTCTGCGGTGTCTTGCAGCATCGATGAGTTGATCACTTGGCAGTAATTGTTCATCAGAGAATGCGTCTTTTTTTTTCTGATGTTCTTATGCAGCTATCTTTGGGTGCTGTGTAGGGTAGCTAGGGGGCTTATGCAGTACCGGGCACCTCATAGTGATGGAGTAAGCAAATGCGAGGAAGCGTCTGTTGAGCGTAATAAACTGAATGATCAAATGTAATATTAAGAAACATTTATGATAAATAATGAGAAAAACAAACATGTACGATGAATCATGTCTATATTATTAATAACGGAAATCTTTAATACTCCGTAAGTTTCTTAGCTCGTCCGACCGCAAATTATTCTTGTGATTGTTAGCTAATTAGGTTGTACTTTTGGAAGAATTTGATTGCCTTGCAGTAGATGGGTAAGATTATCAATATAAATGATTGTTGATTGGGACAATTCGATAACGCACATAAACGTTAATTGATGCGTATCAAGATAACAAAATATATAATTTCGTGGGGTCTTCACTCATTTTATAATTTTGTAAAGTTTAGAACCGACACTTTCATTATTTCAGTTTTTGTATCTCTAGGATTGTGGAAGAAGGCATTGGATACGTTTACTTTAATTTAAAGGAAAGGTTAATGAACGCCAAGGCCTTACGACGATTCCACGATTTTCTCTTTAGTATTTAATTGTTTCATTATCATTCACTAATTAATTTATTAGTAGTATCTAAAACTCTAAAAGTAATAATCATTATACTTCATTAGATAGGATTATTATTGTTACAATAATTTACCCTCCCTAGTTCCTAGCTAGCTAATAATAAGATTACCTATGTAAGTTAATTTGGACATAATAATGGACTAGCTATAGTAGCGTTGTGGTATCTGGTCAGGCACTAGGGCTATTTTTATCATTGGTAAAAATACCCAGAACATTAATTTCAGACTACTAAAACCCTACTTAGGAATCATTTACCAAAATTATTTGTAATCCTAAATTAGAAAAAAACAAGAACGTATGGAAATGTGCCATATAGAATAATGTCGAATATTTTCTCTACCACGCATATCTTTTCGATTTATAGGCATTGGATTACAAAAAATTCATAACTAATTAACAAAACAAAAAATATATAATGTCAAACAATACAAATAGTAATAAACAATTCAAATTTATTGATATGCATCACATCATCCATTATTACCGTTTGCATGATATTCGTAATCTACGTGACTCATGACAACTACTACCTTATTTTTATTTATAAGTTAATTTAAAACATAAAAGTAATACATATTTCATAATTTTAATCAATTACTCCATATTTCATAAATCACTAATCGTCAGCTAACGTATAAAAGTGTAGATGAGGTTATCTTTCTTAATTTATTGATTCTTAAATTACTGTGATCTGAAATTTAAAATACTTTCAGCTCGCGATTACAGGGGCGATTTCTTTTGCGAGAAAGTTTAAGAAAAATTTAAGATGTCTACATGACTTAATTTTTCTCAATTTTCTTACTGGCAAGAATGGAATCTTAAAAAGAAAATTCTGTTTAGGAAAGTGTTACAAATAGGGATGGAGGGAGTAGAATCAACTCTTCTTTCATTTTTTTTTATTTGACTTTAGGTATATCAAGTATAACTTTGATAATCCATTTAAGCTAATTGTTCAAAATTATCGAGAAAAATAATATTATGAAATTATTTTCAAAAGCGAATCAATGATATAACTTTATATTTATTAAAATAATAAGTAATTAGTAGTATTGAATTATTGTTTTACCTCGACTTCTTAAACTTCAGAAATGAAAAAACGAAAAATAAATAATAGAAGTATTAAATAAATACTTTGCCCTTTTTATCGTAAGATTATGTTGGAGAATCATCATACGGTTTTGAGATGATCACGTCATCTGGCGTATATGCTCTTTCTGTTTTGGCATATATGCTATAATTGTCAGGTAAATCGGCTTTTTAGTCTTTTTTTATTTATTTATCGCAGGTCGTCATTCAACTAAGGTATGCGACAGTTGTAATTATTTTTCTTTCGATTTTTACATGTATTCATGGTTCGTTCCAGTCTCGTAATAGTATTCTACATTAATTTATTATCTTCATTGATATGATTTTGTCGCGTAATTATTTTAATAATTTTTATAGAATTGTTGTTATTATTATAAATAAATTTAGTTGACAATCATATGTTTTTGCTTAGAATTATTATTTAACATTATTATTCCATTTCGATCACATATAATGACCTCAAGATTTCCATTTGAAATCAGCTTACATTCATTTGACCAAATGTTTGTAGAAGATATGAAGAAGGAAATTCAAATAGCGACTTTGGGCCGAGAACCCTCTTAAATTCGATCCGTTAAGTAAATTGGGTCTCCCCGACAGGGGTCAAAGCGTCTGCGCTGTTCCAAAACAAGTCGTCGATTTCTACTAAAACCATATGACACTTTTGAAGACCACTTTGAGGTCTCAAATATATGATTGGTGGCATGATGTCAAATAGCCAATTTGAGATTGAATGGAACCTTATGAGAGAGAGTAAATGATTAGAGGAGATTGATACCCAAACTTGCAGAGACAAATTTATGAAATTTTATTAAAGTTTGTACCCATCAAATGGGAGGCTTATAGAAATTACAAATTTGAAGGGTATTATACATGAACTATTATAATTGTATAGGTATTAAAAGTTAAATATTCATAATTTTAGTAGAATTATTATTATTATTATTTGATCTTCAAATATAATTTTACTATATATTTGGGACCAAAATTTGGTACTCTCATATTCATGAATTTATCCATTTTGAAACTTTTACTTTCATAGTTGAACTTTGACAGTGAACTGCTGTGTTTATATAATGCCAGATGAAAATACTTATCCATAATAGAATGAATTTTATTTTTCTTTATTGATATGTTGCTGTTAATATTCTCATAGCAATAACTCTAAATTAATAATATGTAAATGGCAAAAAGTGAACAAGAACTTCAGGAAAATCACACAAATAAACCATAGATTTAGCGGCAATAAAAACAAATAATTGTTGATATATATTGATCAGGTGAACCATTGGAGGAGTAGTTCTTAAAAGCCCAGCATCTTTATGGACATCTTGAGTTTCGTATAATATCTCTCTTGTAGGCCGTAAATATTTTATAAGTAATTTTTTTATATTATATTTTAAAGTTATTTGTGATCAGTGTCAGGCAAAAATAAAAAATATTAATTGGAAAAAATTCTGCAAAAATAGTGTACTACCTTGATTTTTAGAATGATTTCGGAGTAAACATAAAATATATCGAATATTTAAAACCGATTAAATGTAGTCACCAAGCCGAGTCTCCTTGATTCTTATACAAAATACACATTCTTTCTTTATGTTATGCTATTTCTTACACAAAATACACATTCTTTCTTTATGTTATGCTATTTCCTTCACGAATGTATGTGTATGTGTCAGTATCTTTTCAGACCACACGAGGATATCAGAACATTTGTTGATCCTTTTATGCTTCTATATGCTTTCTGTACAAGGTTTCAAAGATCCATCAGTAAGCACAACCAATTTATTCTCCATCTTTGGTAAATTATTAATTGTGCTTTCCGATTTTCATCCACCAGTAAGTCTTGTCTGTCAATCAAATCCCAAAATATGAATAAAAAAAGCAGCCAAATATGAAAAAGAATAAAAAATCTTTTTGTGGAACTTTACTCTTAATAGTACGTAGTAATTCATGTACCTCAACTATTACTGTTATGCCGGCTTTAAGATAGATTCATTAGATTTTTTTGTACAGATTAATAAAACTCTACAAATGGATCGCTTTAAAAAAAATTGTAAAATCTGCTTGAGCAGGGCGTCTAAAAAATTTGATTACATAACTAAAGTTTTGTCAAATTTTATAAGATTCACTCTGACGACAAAGGATATAATCATTGATCTGATTACACAAGTAAAATGGTTGATTTCTTGTTAAAAATATAGAAAGCTGGTTTTTGCCACTTGTTATATAAATTTAAAGAGATTGTTGAGGAAATGAATGTCGATTCGGTTTTTTTCCGAAGGCAGAAATCAGAGGAAAATATTTTGATGAAAGTGTTATTAATCTTGTCGCCCATTATGTCAGGTGAGGAGATATTCGAGGATTAACTATTTTTTTTGACGACTGATCAAGCAATTGTTTCACTCAATAAAAGATTTGAGCAACCTCCAAAATCTGTGAAAATATTTTTTATTTCTTGTTAAAATCGAGATAAGTTGAAATTTTATTATTAAAAGACCATTATTTTCTTCGTAATGCACTTATGAGTAATAATCGGCTGTGATGGAGATGTGTATGAAGTTAAAATTCTTCCAAAGATTATTGTCTACAGGAAGATATGGATGTTGATGGAAATTTTTTTGAAACAATTAAGATTGTTTACTCAAATTGATAAACATGGAATATTAGTATTCATTCTTTGTGCATCTGCTGAGCAAGCTTTTCAAAGGCGAGTTGTTTTGAAATCTACTGCTATTGATGTCCGGGAAAGGCTGTGGGTTGGCGGGTGATCAGCGAGGAATATAGTTTGGAAAGTAATCTGTGGTTGTTAATTTCGAAGAAAAGGCAGGAGATTCGATTTTTGAATGAATTGTTTTTCTTTCATTTAGCAAACTTTTGAATGAATAGTCTATATAATGGATTTTATATTTTATATGATTACTTTATTTTTATTATTATTAAAAAAATAACATTTTATATTTGCTTGGCATGATTCACGTATTATTTATGAGATGGTGTCTTGCTTGCCTCTAATGAAGATAACTATTCATACATACGTAGTATATGTTGCAATAAATTCAGGCACCTAAAATCTTTGACCAAACTACTTATGTGTACCAACGAATTAAATTCCATCATCCCATCATGAGATATTCATGCACTTTTTTCTCTTTCCTAGTAGCAGAGAGATTCTATAATCCACCCTTGATGGCACCCATAAAGGATCCCCACTATAGCCTTTCTCTCTAGTCATTTCACAACTAAACAATTTGCAACTTATTATCATAAGGTAAAGCTTAAAATATTACTCCGTATCACATAAAAATTATGGAAATAAATGGCTTTTAAAAGGGCCATAAATATCATATTTCATATTTGAGATATGATAAATTAAGTATCTTAATAAGAGAGGTGATGGATTTTTTTTTCTTTTTGCTTGAAGACATGATAAAAGTCCCCAACGAGGCCAACGGCCATATAGTATAACATAATGGTAATACATATGATAGCCTTTCTAGAGTGACTATGTTCCATCTCCAATTTAAACACTTCCATTTTAATTTTCTTTTTTAATTTTCTTTTATATACTTACAATGTATATAATTAAACACAAAATCTTATATTTATAAAAGTATGAGTTGTTCTTATTCCTTGCTTATTAATTCTTATATTCTACTTATTATATTATGTTTGCATTGGTTCAAACCTCTTTTCTAATAAAATTTTAAAATGACTCTATAACAATTGATATTAATAAGTCAAATTTTTGCCCACAAAAATCACTCAAACATAGATTTATCTACTCTCTTATAATGTATGCAATAGTTTTACCTGTTTCATGTGTTTGTTAATTACCCGATGTGTTAGATTCTCCATTTAAATCGATTATATAGAAAAGAAATATTGACGTAGAAGGCAACTTCTAGCTATTTCGTTATTTAATTAGAAGTTCATGTGATTAAAATTAAGTTATAGGATTAAGCGATTTCTTGAGTTCTTGTAGTGGAATTTTGGGAGCAGTAATTTAAGGGGGATTAGGTTTTCATGAGAAAATCACCAAACCTCCATGCCATGAAGATATAATAGCCCACTCTCTCTACAGAGGTGGAAGATTCATCTTCAATTCACATTCATCCCATTAGCTAACTGAGTTGAAGCTACGATTCAACAATTAATATTCTTGATCTAAGAGGACGTCTCGTCGATTGGTGTGTGGAAAGTTGAGACTCCTTTGTGGCCGTGGGGGAATTGGTCCCAATCAGCCGTTGATGTAAGGAGTCTTGTGTTCCTTGCCGGTGTGCTTTAAGGAAATCCGGCCTTGACAGCCGCACTTGGGTTAAATTCAGAGAAAGCTTGGGCTACAGCCGGCCATTAAATCTCGTTGCATTTATACTTTTGAAACCCGGCAGATCATGGGATTTGATCAGAACTCTGAAATCGCTTGGCTTGAGCCAGAGCTCCGTTTAATTAATTTATTTTGATTTAATTTATCTCGTCTTGGCCGATGCTAAATTTTATTCAATTTACTTTTATTTAATTTCTTAGATGCCAAAGCAAACTCCAAAGTTTTATTTAATTTACGTTTAATTTGACTTTTGTCATGCAATAGCAGTTAGTAACAAATTTTGTTGTATCCGGAAACAAATCGGCATGATTGTTGACTAGCTATTTGAGCCTTAATGACTTGCCGAGTTCTAGTGAAAAAAACCATCCAGGGATCTTCTTGAAATGTATTTAAATCCAGGGATGGAGTCATGTGCGATAATACAATCTTGTATTATAGTTCATACAATCTGATGCAACAAAATATCCAAAACCATAGTAAAATATCCAGAAAAATACAAAGAAACACAATAACACCTAAACAAACACTGATAACACAAACACAAACAAACACAAACAAACAAGCACAAAGCACAAACAAAACTGAAAAAACACAAATAAACCTTGAGAAAAGCATAACCTTTGACAAAGCCTGCTAAAATATTAGAATCTAATTAATTTAAATTGAAGAACAAGATGAAGTCACCTACAAAATGAAATTAAACAAAGTTAGTAATAATACAAATAATTATGGAGACAATTACATAACAGAGATTACTAAATTAAAATTAAACAAAGTTTAGAAATTATACAAATGATTATGGTAGAATGAAATAGTGGAATGAATTAAAATAGAGAAGCAATAATATCTTAGAAAAAGAGATAGAAATGGTGGATTATGTATGTGTGATAAGCCCCAAGAAGCTAGTCCTGTAATTACATGCCTTGACCCGGCCTTATCCAGGCTCTGACTTTCTAATTGAGTTCCATGCAAACTGGTGGGAATATAAATTTTTCAAACCGGCCATTACCGATGCCTTCGACTACAATGCGAAAAATTTACGCAACATCGGCAAGCCCGTCGGCTATCACGATAACGGTGACACAGGTTAAAAAGATGCGATTTTACAAAACCGACCCACTGCGTTTATAATATGAGGAATAGAACAAAATGTAATAGCATTTATAGAACTGTCTCGATGCACTGAGCACAAAATAACTTTATAGAATTTGCATTTAGTAGTTTAATACATAATTGTCAATTATTACATGAAATTACTCAAATTAAAATATTTGTACTCCCCAGTATTACATTCGATGATCTTTTTTCAACCATGAGGCGTTAACAAAATGGTTCAGAATTAATAAATCATTGGTGAGAATCCGTAGCGTGTTGAATTGAAGGCTATATCATTATTTCCTGACATCTGCTCCTCTCGATATGTGAAAGCCCCTCTTCAATAATGTGAACATCTAGTCGGTTTGATCCTGAGAGCAGTGAGTTAATAACCTTGGAGACATCTTCGTGTTAAAAGCGGACAAGTTAAATTGCGCCAGGTCCAATCAGCTTTCGGCTTCTAGCATTAGTTTTAGTTACTGACATTACGCTAACATATCTTGGTTGAGACATAGAATAATTTTCGCGAAGCTAGGATAAGCAGATCATCTTAAAACTTTTCTGGTTTTGTGTTTGATTGAACCGTCCATTGCGGATTTTTGCTGTCACTTAACGATATCAAACACCTGCCAGAGTACAACACATGGCATGCGTCAACTCAATCTCTCAATCGCACCGTAGTATTCAGCCAATTTGTCTTAAATACTCCGTGGGGCGCTGACACAAACTCCGGCTGAAGTGGTTCTATTATTACTAAGCACATCGATGTTAGTAGTACCGTGTGGCCCTTTGTACACCTTTTTGAGTTTAAGGCGGGGCTAATAGAGTGTTGTATAGAGCATTCGGTCGTCGTATGCATTAATCCGGCTTAAAACCATTCGGTAAATTGTTAAGTCCGTCTCGATTGCAGCAAAATCGACTCGGGGATCCAACTAAAGCGAGTATTCCTTGGTAGTACCCTGGGAAGCATTGCTGTTTAGTTAACAACTATAGTGTACCCAGTAATCAGGCTAATTACAAATACACCTTTCTTTGGAGATGTTCTTTATGTCTTGAGAACTCACGCGCATGAGGCGTGTACTTCTGTTATAATCGGTAATATCTATGTTTCACTTTTAAACTGCGATACGGATAACGAAACAATACATGTTGGTCTTCGGTTGATTTAGTGCATTAGCACCTCATATTACGATTAAGTTAGTTTATTCTTCACCGAAATGCGTAGACGAGTTAAGAACCTCTTTTGACCCAAACCTTTTGCATAATAAACCGCTATACGATGCCTTTTATGCCATTTCAATACTCCTAAAAAGCTACAAAGCTTATTTGCTAATATACTCTAGTTAGATGATTAAACATATAACATATTATAAATTGAAATAAAATTAAATACTACATGACTAAAGAAAAGAATTTTTCTACATTATGCAGGGACCTCATGAAAAACTTCATATGAGAATGTATTGTTAGGTACTCCATGCTTCGAAAAATGCGGTGGAAATAACCTCTCAAATCTTACTATCTCAGCAAATCTTGCTTGAAACTCTTCGCCCATGTTCTAAAATTAGAGTTAACTGTTGAAACTATCACCGAAAGAAAAAGCACGCCATGGCCGAACTTCGTATTATGTCATAAATCACGGGCATTAATGAATCTACGGAATACGCATGCATTGTTTTAAATGATGGATTCCTACGTTACAACGAGATAAATGTTTGAAATATCATCCGGAGTAAGCATAAGCAGAACTGACCATTTCCTACTTTTGATCGATGGTTTTAAAGTATAAAGTAAACTCTGGTTTATTCGTCCTTGCTCAACCTTAGCCACCATATCGTGGCAATTCTGCAGCCAGTAGATCGCCACGTCGATCCTTGCCACTCGTTATCCTTAGTTTTCCCTCTGACATGCGTTCTGGCGCCATAAATGCATTTCCATTAATTTTCTGCATGGAAGTCGATGACTTGTATGCGATTTTATTCGTTGGCCTTGACTTTCAAACTCGAATATACTTATACCGTTGTGTTAAATCTTCGGTCTATGTTACACGCTTGTTTGTTTTCACAGCGTAGGGATCTAACAAAGTAACCCGTCGATATAATTCAATGCCGTATTGATCGCTCTTTGTTCTTGTATGCGACAAGTTTTCTGAAATGCATGTACGTACTCCCTAAACCGATGATGGCGGCCCGGTAGGAAGGCGGTGGCGGTCGAACCTTGACCTTCCGACCTACATGCAATGAAAGCGACTCGTACTCTCCATCTGATTATGGACATCTTCTTTTTTATCGTGCTCCATCGGATAAGCATCCATGTAGGAAAATACTGTCGTCCCATCAAGCAACTCATGTTGAAGTGTCGGCCTGTATCGAATGTCAAATACCCGGTATTCCTGAAACTAATGACTCATTGATATTCAATTACGAGGAAAACATCGATATCTACCAGGATTATTTGGCTGAGGTATAATTAGGATAGAACAAGTATAACATTTCCCATTTTAAAAGTCACATAGATGATCCTTCAGCAGCCAAGAAAAATGATAGCGTCGAGAAGCTGTAAAAGGGCCAAGCCCAATGGAAGCCTTAATGTCCCTGAACATTTCTCGGCTCTAGATGAAAATTACGGATATGATAGATCAGAAATTAGCACACATTTGCGCTTAAAATCTGGATCGCCATCCATCTCTGTTTTGAGTTGTTATTATATAGTATCGTGATTGTCATCTCGACATATACAACCGTTATAGCAAAGTATATCAAAACCTTCATGCTTATAAGCTTACTGTTGTCCTGCTGCTTTCCTCGGGAACTATTCTGCATCTGATCGGACACCCTATCAGCCGCTTTTACTCTTTGTATGTAATACAAGATTTTGATGTGCTTACATGCATCAATTTTGTTTGGGAGGTGAGAGGAGTGTAACAATATTTTGCCTAGAAATCGTTAATTATGTTCTTAAGCACGTTGGGGTGAATTCGGCAGTTAAGAAAATCCAACGTTGGAAATATTCTTGCCGATATTTAGACTCGATAGGAGCTAATAATAATTGAGTCTCGAGGATAGCAAATGGTGGTCGCCGTCCAGCCGGTTGGTTTAATAATTTATGTCTGGCTCGAGTTTGGGTCCCTCTTTAATACCACTTTGTTGGTGGTACCCACTGAATTTCACCATCACGTAAGTTTAGATATGGATATATGGAGGATATGCCGATTTGATCTCACACCATGCCATCTTCTTGCATGACATTATTGCGAGGATCGTAGGTATCTGACATTGATCATAAACATCATTTTGAGGTACATAGGCGTTCCCACTTGTTGATCATGGTTCAACGATGTTACCACCATGATACACCCAGTGTAACATCTGAACCCGTTAGAAATCAAAATGGAACTCAACATCGATCCTACTATACAACCAATGTTTGACGCCTGGACATGTCCATGAGCCATTTTTGAATAATGGTTTTTATTGACATCCATAAACCCCGACCAAATTTAACCAATATGAATTTTCAATTGTCCATCCGATTGATATGATTTGTATACATCCGAAACGATCCTCGACTTTACTAACATTTGAAATTTATAATAGCACATATACTTACTCTTCTAAGTAAGAACATTAGTGAATTAAAATGAGCGACAATTAAGACAACGTAGTTAGTTGGAAAAACTAAGTTGAGACCAACAAAATTACACAGCACTTTGGATCGAAGTGGAGAGAAATGAGTGTATTAGTTCGGGCAGAGAAAGTGGGATGAAGGGTTTTTCTATTTCATCATTGCTTATATCTTGTAGACATGGGGTGGGTTGCATCGGGTGGCGTCGGGCAGCTATTAATGAATTATAAATGACATACATTAGTGTCGGGTTAAGTGTGGGCCCCGATGCCATGGCCTTCATACACATATATTTACCATTCGTATCATATTTATAATAATTTGCTTTGTGTTCACATACAAAAGATGATTTAAGCTCAGTGATTAAATCTGATACATTAGTATTGTTATTTAATGCCAAATAGAGTCATCCATTAATATGATACGTTGAACACGATAACATTGATAGTACTTTATTTATAGATCCACACCTGATCTCTACATGAAGGAGGTATTATGATTGAATCTGATACTGATGTTCACAAGCGAACCATTTCGTATTGACGTGGTTAATGTAATGTTCTTCCTTGAGTAGTACAAAGTAATTCAATACTATATCAATCGTTACAATTTGATTATTCCAAATATAATATATGTAATAGATGTAATAAGCCTCAAAAGCTTAATTTCAGATGGATCACAATTTTAGAATTTTAAAATGTACTTAACCCGTCGCGTATTGAAGCTCAGAAATATATATCAGAATGCATCCAGCCAGCTATGCGGAATATATGAATCCCATTGACGGACGCCATTGTGCTGTCTCACGCATTAAGTGGCGTCATCATTTTTCTTATTATCGACTTCTTGAGAAAAAACGGCTTTTTGTTGACCGCCGCTGCTGAAACATTTAATGACATGACGCAACATGAGCAGATACATAATCAGCGGTCCTGAAACACACAAATATGTTTGCGTAATCAACTTAAAACATCTTTGAAATAATAAAACAGGTGAAATATCATTAACGCGATAAAATATAAAGCTATCGATGTTGCCAGTAGCGACTACGATAAATTATCAATATCTTTAAAAAGCGAAAGCCAAACAATGAAATAAATGATACGCAAGTAACAATGAAACAATATATGTATCGATATGTAAGTAGTAACAACTAGCCCCACAAGCTAGTAGTGTATCTTTGAGGGAGGTCTGCAGGGCACAGGGAGAGGTCTAGCGGGTCTGAGGGATGGGTAGGCGGTAGTAGGGTACCTCTGGCGAAAGCGAGTCTGCGACAACCTGTCCCCGAGGTGGTGTTTGGGATGCCGTCATCCTCTCCATGCAGACCCAACGGCCAGTCATTTGTAGGCTGCGGGCAGGATTCTTTCGCGTCAGGTGGGAAGCTTGGTAACCGAGGTCGGAGGTAAACTGCACTGGGTGTTGGGACACAACTGACCCAGCGTTGATGATAGACCGTGCAAGTACGATTCAAATCCGTTGTCTTTGGGTCAGTGCTGCCACGTATGTATTTCACGACCGAGCCCGGTGGTGGTGGTGGCGGTGGTGTTCTTCTGTGCGGCCCGGCGACCAATACGCTGACCTCGATAGTCTTAGATCGAACTCTCCCCGCCCAGCGGCACTTCACCGAGGCTATGGCCAAGTCGGGCCATGGGATCCCGTAAATAAAAAAATCGGCGGGCCGAGGCATAACTTCTCTTTTGTCACTGCGATATATTAAGCGATTATTAGCTGATAAATAGGCTTCGAGCAAACTTAAATTTTAAGCGGTAAAACCAAACCAACTTACCTGACTTTTGGCCCTCTTGGATCGCTGAGGAGTTCTTGCAGTCTCGTCGCCCGCTGATTGGTTTCATAAAGAAACTCTTAGCGGCGAAGGATCTTTCCCGATCTAATACGAAACAAAAATAAAAATAAAAGCGTCATTTATGATTTCTAAAAAATTTTGATTATGACATTCAATAAAAAATGAAAATTACCTCCTGCGTGCATCCGAGAGTGCGTACCACTTACTCAATGTGATGGGAAGACATCGACCTGCAGTCGACCTTGGCTCTCTGAGCTCGACGTGATTACATTCTTTGCTCTGACTACTTTCGAGGAGTCATCGATGATTTGGTACTTCCGCTTGACGTAGAGGCTGCGCGTCTCGGCCTGGGATTTCTCCCATTGACCGAGTAGAATTGGCTGATGCAGCCTTTGTGCTGGCCTTGGTCGTGGGTTTCTCCATATTACCGGCCATGGGAATAGTTTAACAGAGCTGCGGCTATACCAAAACATGCACCATGCGATAAAAAATTTGAAAAGGTGTTCAAATTTAATTAAACTTACGTTAACAAATTCATTTCAATGTAAACAAAATTGAATAGGCTGCCTGTGCAACCGCTGCGGATCTTTATGATTCGGCGGAATCGGGTCTCGATCTGATGTATCTGTGGCTCCAATCTAGGCACCCCTTTCCTTGTCGACAATAAAAAACAAAAGACAAGACGACATGAATAAAACATACCCAAATTTCTGATCAACTAAAAAATATATTCAGCAAATTACACGCGTTGTGATGGAAGCAGAACGTCTTGTCGCCTGCGATAGGCGGGAAAGGTCCATTTGAAAGGTCGATCTCGTTGCAGTACGATCTGGAGCCTCGATATCCGGTGCAAATAAATGTCCCGGTCAAAAGGTCATCCTCGTATTAAACCGTCCACTGTTCACCGCGGGATACAGAAGCAGATAGAGTAGGCGGGCATGTGACCAGTAGCATCTGAGGCCTTTACATGTTCTGTAACGTAGTGACCATCTGGCTTTTGCCTTTTGTCTGCGGATGTGGGCAGAGATCTACTCTGTCTATCTGTACATCAGGTACGTCGGTCGTCGTGAATCTACAGATGCCTTGAGTTTCCTCCTGCTTGGAGGGGGTGCAGTTCCTCTCCGCGGCCTTACATTGCAACTTCGTCACATCGCTACGGACCTGCATGAGTCTAGCATTAAACATGAAACTAATTAACAATTCGTACGATTAACTAACAATTGATAATCCAAACTAGCTTTCGCTTGACAGAAATCGAGCTAAGTCAAGCCTTGATCACAACTAATCCAAACTAAACGATCCGCATTTCCATCAAGCAGACTATCAATCCATTCAAACTAGATTCAAGAGCTAATTATGATCCTGATAATCGATTCAATTCAATTATGATAACAATGACGGCATGACAACTAATCAGAAGCTAATCCTGACTAGTATAATCCCACTAATGAAAACAATGTTATGTGTAATGCCGCTAATCCCAGTGTCATGACTTCCAGTTAACTAATTCAAACTAATTAACAACACGGCAATTCAAACTAATTAACGACACAACTGATGGCAATTAATCAAACAATTAAATTGACTATTATCAAATAATCACAACTAATAAAAACTAATCACAATTAATCAAAACAATTTCAATTAACAACTAACAATCGCGACTAATCGAACTAATTAACAACATGACAACTAACAATTAAACTAAGTAACAATAATTTAAACACGTTGATCGCATATCAAACTAATTAACAATTCAACCTCAATTCAATCACATTCAAATGATATCACGCATTATAAACACTAATTTAACAATAATAATGGAAAATAATTAAGTAATTAAAAAATGAGAGTGAAAATTTACAATAATTTGAAGTACTAATTAAGCAATCCATTAAATAAAAAAAATTAAACTAACTAACAATAATTTAAAACACGTTCAATCACTGTGTATCAATTTAATTCCCAATTCAATACAAAATTCAAAAAAAACCAACCTTTGAAATAAATTGTGGAAGGAAAAAATGGGGGAAAACTATTCATTGGGGAGGTTGAATATATAACCAGATACTAAGCGTCGGTTTAAGCGTCGGTGCGTTAAATATTATAATTTTTGAATTTAATTTAAGCGGATTACGTAATTTAAGCTAAAACCCAGCCGGCAAGCCCCAGCCACGGCACATGCACTACTACATTTTTGTTATTTTATTGGCCATAGCACTTTTAAGAGAATTGTTAGTAAAATAAAACCGACTCTAACGGCCTTGATGATTTTTTATTTTATAAATATTTTCAATTCTAAAAGTTTAATTTTTTAGATCTCTCTGAACCCGATCTTATGCGACGATTTATTGCCTTCACGTATCTGCAAGGCTTGATTACGTTAAATATTAACTTGAGCCTGAGCTTAGGCAACGAACCTGGCCGGCCAAGATGGCGTCGGGAATTTCCATGAACAACATGATAGGCTTTCCGGTAAAGTGTTGCCATTTGTCATTTTGGCCCAGATTAATTTCACATTATTTTGAGAATCAGGATGAATGATTTGGTGTTTATCGCATTAAATTAAATGCCCAGACCACAGCCTCGGGTGTAAAATTGAAATTTAGATTTTCGCAGATTAAATGGGAATTCAAATGCTTTATTTCTATTTTATAATATTGATGAAATTATCAAATAATATTAATCAAATGCTATTGAAGCATTAAATTTTATTCCAAAATTAAAATTATGTTTATCGATGAATGCATAAAGTTTATCAATTTTGAAGCGCTTAAATCAACATGACAATCATTTAATGGATGGGTATTGGATAGCTATTTTAGAAATTTATTTTTATTATAATATATATAACATGTTAGTTTTGCTTAAATAAATAACTATCACCAGTATAGAGGCAATAATAGTTGATTGAATTGATATGAAGGAATTAAAAAAATTTAATCTTCTTATTTAAAATTCAAACATATGAAATTTAAAAATTCCCGATCTTCACTATTTAATAATGATTAAGTAAACTAAATACCAAGATTGCCCAATGTCGTAAGCCAGCCAGACACTATTTAGTTTTATTTCTATATGAAATATATTGATGATATTATGGTCTAAAAATACATGCATGAATATAGATATTATATATATATATCCTTTATTGATGAGCACGGCTCGATGTCTGAAATCGATCACAATAGCTTTCAACAGACAGCTTAGCATGACATTTATATTAAAGTTGTTATTTATATCAATTTTAAAAATTCATATTAAGTAATATTAATCCTATAAGGTAAATTTTTTATTAAAAAATTGTACCTGAATATACATTTAAAAGAGGTATGGCCATGTTTATTTAATTTTGATATAATTCGTTTGGGTATTTAACATTCGAGCAGAGGCATCTAATGTAATGCTGGTTGTTTATGTGGTAAATAATTGAGAGAATTTCATAAAACATGATCTTATTAGGTTTGTGCAAATCTTATTAGGGGCTGATCATCAAATCTCGTAAGATGAATATATAAAATAAATTAAATAGTGAAACTATGAATATTTTAATAATGTTGAGAAGTGATATTTTTTAAATAAATGAAATAATAAGGTATATTTTTTATTAAAAGAGAAAAGTGATGTTTCCAGCGATAAATAAAATTACGTAATGTCATTCTTTATTCTTTGAGAAAAATGAAGAGTGAGCTATGGTAAGCAAAACTTTTAATCTCATTATTAAAAAATTATAGGGATTAATAAGCATGAGCAAAATGAATTATAATATAAGTAGTAGTTTATAAATTTACGTGAAAGCCAGTTAATTCTTTCTATTATTTATTATGTCGATTTAAATATTTGATAAATCACTACGTGCTATTTATATTTCTTAATTGACATCACTTCTTGGTTTTATAAGTAAAATTTTATTTAGAGGTGAAAGAGATCAAAACAAGTTAGAGCAAAACCGATTCACAATTATTACCCTATTTATTATGTTATTTTTAACTATAACATTCTTCACACATTCATTTATAAAAAAAAAGCATATCATCTAAGTTAATTTTTTACGAGGTTTCGTCCTAAATAAATTAGTGACACGAGGATTACCTCAAAATACCCTTTATGACATACAAATATTTTCCATGAGTAATTCTTTTTTTGTTTTCCACACTCCTATCATCTTAGGTTTTGCTAAGTGAAAATCTGTTACTTAGATCAATCACATAGAGTGAAGGTAGACAGTGAGCAAGAAATAGAGTGGAGGGGCCGCCGGGTGATGGAGTTGAATAGTAATTTTGTCACATCCAAAAGGTCCACCACGTGAATTATTACTTTAGTCTTCTCTTCTACTAGTAATTCATACTACACTTCCTCTCTCTCTCTCTCTCTCTCTCTCTCTCTCTCATTCTTGACCCCTCTAGATAGTCTCCTTCCCCTCCCTTCTTGTTTCTTACTCCAAAATCCAAACGTTTGAATTTCTATTCATTTTTATCAGCCATTCAAATTGATCTCTTCATTCAACCCCCCCTCTGTCCTTCCCCGGAAAACACTCTCTTTCTCACGTAAAAGAAGTGCAAAATCACACATCCATTTATTATTGACTCCAACCAATTGAATGATTACATTGAGTGATCATCCTTCTTGATGTTATTACACAGATGGAAAATTATGAAACATTCAAAAGATAGTAAATAATCTTGATAATATTCAATTCAATAATTTTCTTATATAATACATACTATATATTGGAAGTACACAAATCCATCACTGAGTTGTCACTAATTAGTGACAAAAAATATTTCGTCACTAATTTCCATTTTTCTGGTAGTGTACTACTCTTAGATAAAGTCAATGGATGCACCATCAGGAGTTGGAGGGCTAGACTTAAAAGTAGAGGGCGAAGGTCAAACATCATCAGCTGGTGGTAGCGGTGGTCCAAGTGGGTCAACGGCGGCAGAGGCGGCGGCGCCACCACCAAGTAGGTACGAATCCCAAAAACGTAGAGACTGGAACACTTTCTTACAATACTTAAAAAACCATAAACCCCCTTTGACTTTAACAAGATGCAGTGGTGCACATGTGATTGAATTCTTGAAATATTTGGATCAATTTGGTAAAACAAAAGTTCATGCAAATGGGTGCCCTTACTTTGGTCATCCAAACCCTCCAGCTCCATGTTCGTGCCCATTGAAACAAGCTTGGGGTAGCTTAGATGCCCTTATTGGGAGGTTGAGAGCAGCCTTTGAAGAGAATGGTGGGAGGCCTGAGTCAAACCCTTTTTGCTGCTGCGATGAAAGTTGTCTTAGGGAAGTTAGAAAGTCAGAAAGCTAAAGCTAAGAGTTCCTTGAAAAAGAGAAAAAGGACCGATGGCTGCATCTGGTGGTGGTGGTGGTGGTGGTGGTGGTAGTAATTGGTATGTGGTGGTGGTGAACAGTTGGGTTCACGGCAACTACAGCTGTATAGGTTAGTAGTATGATGAGCTGAGCACATTCAGTTTTTTCAAATGTGAAAACTGCATTTCAAGAAGTCCTCAAATTGTAATTATGGGGTTATAAAATTGGCAATTCTACTATAATTAACTAACCGTCTCATACACTCATCCTTTTTACTATTTTACCACTATATATGAGTATATTTTAATGATAAATGCATTTCAAGAAGTCCTCAATATTATTATTAATGCATTTATCATTTACTTCGTATCATTTATGTATATTCGTTCCTTGAATTGCTCCAATCATCCATTTTTATATAAATCCCGAAATAAATGTGAAATTCTTAATTATTTATTATTTTAATAAATATAAAATTTATATAGTTAGATTATTTCTTTAAAGTCGTTAAAATATTATGTTTTTATAATTTTTGAAATTATAGTTTAGATTAGTCAGTGATGAAGTTCCGTTTGATTTTTTAAAATGATAATTATTTTGGATCGGAAATAGTAATATAATTAGTTTCAATCATTTTTGTGACTAAATAATATTTTGTCTAGACCATATCTGTCTACTCGCTCTAGTAGCTAATGATGCATTATTAATAATTCTAATTTTTATTGTTAGTATGTCATTTTCGTCTTTTCTTTTGCTAAATTTCTCCCCTCAATAGTCTTACTCCTAATTTGTTAGACTTTTCAGAATATTTATTTTCATTGTTTTGTTGATGAACATGGGATGTGGCTTACATTGTAGTCTTATTCATAAAGGTATATAAAACATATGACTATCTACAGTGTTATTATTTGAACTGGAAGAGGTAACCATCCTAAAAATATAACAACAATGTGAATTCAAGAATGTAATTTATGTGTCGATGGTATTTATCAAAACTTGGGATGGAGAGGATGAAGGTTGGAAATTGGCATTATACCACTTTGGAGGAGAGTGGGAAGAGTGTTCACTTTATAAGTTGAGACTCTCCAAGCCTTAGTAAATGTGTTAGTTATGCGAAGGCACCTACGGCTTTGCCTAGCAGGGGTGCAGATAGGAAAATGATTAGAGATGCAGGTCAGAGACTAAGTGTGTGCGGCCTGGGCCTTGAAGATAGATTCTGGGAAGTGGGGCTTGTATAGTGCTCTACAACTTATCGTTGCACTATATAAAAGTGTTGGGATACATTTAGTGCAAGTAAGATTTCCCAGTCACTGATCTTGAGAAATTTATTTGTGGGTAAATTTCTTGTTATAAGATGGTGGATGCCAGTCGGTGGAGGATCAGGTTAGAACTTGATAATCTTCCATGAGACCGTGTTGAAATGGCATTTGAGTGAGATGTTGCGGCCATAATTGACCACCATCTTAGAAAGACTTCCCAATTATTTGAAGCCTGGCGAAATGATGAACCTAAAATATCAAGTTAGGCGAGGATTGGAGAGGCAGCCGAAGGGCAGGTTGGCAGGCTGTCATCCAGACTCCTGCGGGGAGTGAAGGCTGGTATTGGTAGGGATGGAGCTGCTTACAGATCGCTGAGGAGTGGGTTTGTGGGGAGCTCTTCAGAAGAATGGTTCACAGGACTGGAAGAGTGGGGTATGTTGCAATTCATGAATGAGGTTGTAATCAGCCGGTGTGGAGCCGGACCAGGGAAATGATGGGAGGCTGCGGTAGATGTGAATTCATTAGCAGATGGACTGAGGATCGGCTTGGATAACCAGCAATGGTGGATGACTAAAACATTAGGCATGTTGTGCAGGATCGGCACATATTCTGAATGGTGAGGAAAGATATACATGTGAAATTTGACCTCAATATTAGAGAAAGGCTGTGTCTTGAAGATGACTTCGGGAAAGGAGTCCCTTTGAAAAGGAATGTTCTATACATTAGGAACTTACGGAAGAATTGTGGCGGGTTCTCTTTCAGCCCATGAGCTTATATAAAGTTGACCTTCAAAATTGAGCATGTTTTGTTGGAAAAGCTATGTGTTAGATGGTCTTTTCAAGATGGATATGTCGGTCATGAAGAATATGAATAAAATAAATGTTAGCTATAGTTTGTGAGTATTTGTTGTTATGACGCAGGGGTTAAGGTAGAGCAACTCCAATTCTTTGCAGAGAATGGTGAGAGTTGAATCACATGCAAAATGCTTTCGGATAGTTAAAGATTATAGATAATAAAACTTGTATTGAGGCTAATCAGAGATTACATTTTTCAACTATAGTTTAGAAATATGACCTTTTGATCTTTGTTCAGTGATATAACTTATGAATCAGGATAAGTATGCTTGTAGATCAGATTCTGAAATTTTGCTATGTATGCAGTAGAAAAGTAAACATGAAATGATAGGGGAGTTTGCTCTATAAAAGAAGTTGAAATCGACTTGAGAAAAAGGTGCAAATGTGGGACGATATATATCACTTTTGGGCAATTTAATGCTGAGGCGTGTGACCATAGAAGTGACATGTATATTCCTAAAATCTAATAGGATTTGATAGGAAGAATGTCGATCATAGAAAGAATGATGAATAATAAATGCGATGAGGTTGAGGCTCTCCCCGGGGAATGTGGGAGACGATCGCACAATGCCTCTTGAACAAGATTCCTCATGAGGTGAAGATAAGACTGCGTTTGAGTTGTTCCAAAGGTAGACTGACTTCTGAGCATCTTAGGTAGCATGAGGTGTTTGGCGGGGTGTGTACACTCCTCTAGCAGGGTGATCATAGGACCGAGAGAAATGGTTGAAATCTGATATTTATTAGGTATACACTTTCGATAATGCTTTATGGTGCACCAGGAACTCAGGTGCTTGAAAGATTATACTAGAGTTAGAGAATGCCACATTCTTTGAACATGTCTTTCCGATGAAGTCTAATAAGGATGTCTTTACATCTAAGGACACGGGGGGAGCCGAGGGTAGTGTCGATGCTGAGACTTCTGGGTGAGTGTCAAGTAAAGTTGAGACAAAGAACCTCGGCGTAGTAAAAGGGCATGTCTCGACAAGGCGTTCCCAGTCGTTTTATGCTTGCTGACAATATATACTTTCAGTGAACCTCGGAGCTTACAAAAGCGGTCGATTCATATGATAGTGTTGTTTTAAGGAAAGAGTATCTGAAGTGAAGTGAATTTAATTCTTAGAATCGCTTAGGAATTGGTGGATCTTTCACGGTACTAAAATATAGTGGATCTTTAAGGGAAAGGAAGCGATGGGGCGATAGATAAATCTGAGGTAGACTAGTAGGAACAGACAAAGGCTAGACTACTTTGATGTATTCTCTGAAAGAATAGATCGTCGGGATAATCTTGCCAATTCTTTGCTTTGAAGCGGAATTTGGATGTCTTGTCGAATGGATGTAAGAAAGGATTTTCACTAAATGGAGATTTAGATGAAGAAATACATGGAACAACTTGAAATTTGCGGTTCAAATAAAGAAGAGAAAGTTTATCGACTTGTCAAATCCTTGTATGGGTTAAAAACGGCGCCTAAATGGCATGAGAGAAGTTTGACAAGGCACTACTTTCGGAATTGGATTGGGTTTGGGATTAAAACAATTATAATATAAACCAAGAAGAAACCATGATTCTACGTTTGATATAAAACAATAATACAGTGTGTATCTTTTTTCGAGAGTTTGCAAATATATATGAGATCTTTGAACGATCGATATAGTGTCTCAATAGTTAACGTATGGTGAAGGCACTCGAGCTTCTTAGAGGCTTTTTAAAATATTAAATTAGGGAAGAGATTGGGCAAAATGGAGATTCTTTCACCTCTTACTAACGGCCAAAGGGGAGAAAAGGAGAAATTTTTTGCTTTCACAAAGTGAATGCAAAATAAATGAGCAGTTTTAAATCTCCAACCAATTTATATAGGCGTCAAATCTCAAAGAGTATTTTAAATTTCAAAAGTATTAGACTATTTAATAAACTTTTCTATGTCATGTGGTGAGAGTATTTGGGGGTTAGAATCATCCTTAACATCGCAAATGAGGCAGTCGTGTGGAGAGAGAGGCGTTATGGCAACTGTTTTTATCTGTTTCATTGAACTAGGGGTGATTTCCAACGATTGAAATTTCGCGATGATATTAGGTTATATTTAAACCCAAAGAAGTTATAATTAAATTTATATAGTTGGATTCGTTGTTGTGTTGTTTGACCTCTTGGGCTGGGCAAACCCGATATGATATACTAATTTACTCTTGAACATCGTAATATATTGATTATGAAGCGGAACAATGTGCGTCATGTATAAATGTTGAGTTCGCAATATATTAATTGTCAAATGACTAACATAATAAGAACTTATTATTATTTAAATGTAATAATCGGTTGTGAATCCCAATTATTCGGCGAAATATCTATGACATCATCTCGTATTTCGACCTCTCGGCATAGCAGATTGTTGTAAGCGATTACTTACTAATGATTACATCTAACTCGATCCGCAAATGCATGATTTCGACGGTTGAAGCTATGGTGAGATTTATGTCGCGTATAGCACTACTTTTCTTAGTGTGCTGAAGTGATGTGATCACCGGTCTGAAATGACAGGTTTGTGATCATAAATCGGGTTCTCAGAGGCGTAAATCTGAGCCGTTATATCAAGTTATGCAGATTCCTTGTAACAAGATTTCCATGACTGAACACAGTATAGACTTATTTAGTTAAAAGTTCTCCGCTATCCAAAAATGGGTAGACAATGAACACATACTAATAAATAGTGTTCTATTCAATGATGAACACCGATTAAAGACTGTGATATCATGATTTTCTACAAGTAGGCGGAGTTTCTTGTTTAGATCCTTAACTCAAGATCTCTCTAGAAAACTCTATGTTGCAAATGAAATATTTCATTAATGATATGCACACGTTATATATATATATATATATATATATATATATATATATATATATATATATGTAATAATAGTTTGGAAAAAAAATATATATATATATATCTTAGTTTGAATAAATTCTTTATATATATATTACAATGAATTTGAAGTTTTAAAATCCAAGCGTTGACTACGATAATCGATATATATAAAAGAAAAACTAGCTACTAGACTGAACCCTTTGGCGTATCATAAGACCAGTCTTGCCTCGTGTGTTTGTCATTGCTTTGAGGCAGTAGTTAAAGGGATACAACTTACGTTAAATCGGTCAGACTTTATATTCTAACATATCTCCCCATCGGTTATCTCCGGGTACGATGATAACAAAATGCATTGATGCTTGGATCGGGGGACGTCTTGGTTCCTTAGCGAAACATTAACAGATGTTATCGTGATATAAACAAAGCTGGACATGATGCTGCGTCTTTACTCCCGAGTTACGAAGTTTTGATCCGAAATGACTTCTTTGAGCTGTGATGTACTTTCGATACGTTGTCGATCAATTTATAGTGTCTTCTTCTTGCTGAGCCAGCTGCGCCCGATCGGCGTAATATAGCAGTTGAATCGACTATCGTCTCAACTCGATTTGAAACTAATCAGTGCCCACAAATCGATAACCGTTATCCCAGCTATATACAAAGGAACATATCTTTTAGTCGCCCGTAAGTATAAATATGGCCTTAACGCCGATCGATAATTTTCACTTGGACATGGTGATATGACTTATTGCGATCAAAGTGTCCTGTTTGTCACGGGCATTAATACATGCTTGTGGCATCGTGATGGATACATGCGTGCGCCAAGGCATGTTCATCACTTTCAGTCATTTGTGGGACAATCGAGAAAGCGTCACGAGTAATTCGATGTCTCGTAGGAGAGTTTTTCACTTTCTTAAATTATACAAATTTTTCAACAGCAACTATCAATATATAGAGCTTTGGCAATCGGTGCGCCCACAGGTGGTATATAGATTTTAATTTCAAAATATATTGAGATTCTCTGAGAATCTTTCATAGAGAAATATCTACACATAGCCATGACTTGACGATTGGCATGTATGTCGTTCCTATGATTAGTAATAATAAATCCCCACTCTGAACTATAAATCTGGCTTCAGATCTTTGTAGTTCTTAGTCCTTTAGGACATGTAAACTGGAGGTTGTGTCAGTATACCATCAAGCCTACATTGAGGAATGAGTCTTTACATTCATCTGGCGGATACAATCATGTCGTGATGGCTAAGATGAAATACGAATGGATTTAAACATGTCATGCTTGGGAAAGTTTTCATCATAATAAATTCGGCAGATTTGTTTGAAACCTTTGGCTGAAGTCCCCAGCCTAAACTGGACATTTCCATGTCTTTGTATCGGTTGTGTTTAAAAACTCATTTACACGATAAGTCTAGTACCAGATGGTCAGTGATATGGAAACATTGTTTGCATTTAGTGAATCACATCTGGATTTGTAAGCCTAAAACCCGTTCATCGACTTCTTTGCTCTTTCATGCAGCCCAGCACCATGCAGAAGAAGGCTCGCGACTTCGATTAGAAAGATTCCCATCGGGTTCTTGACGGATTCTATTCGATCTCTGAGGTAGTGTGAGTCTCGGTGGCTCTGATCAGGATTTCGTGGATCATTTTGAACTTCCTACATATAAGGCGAGTGGCAATTTAGATGGGTCACGTTTCTCGACAGTGACTTCACCAGCTACCTTGAACAAGCTGAATTCCACTTCTTCTGCTCTACTTTTGTAAGTACTGGATTTCTCTCAGGAAAAGCGTCGTTCGTGCAATGAAAATCTTATTACCGTAGCAGATAGAAATAATATATGGGTTTTCTTTGGATAACAGTGAAATAACACATGGATTTAGGTCAGCGAGTTTGTCAGGTAAATCAATTTCTTGACATAGGCCGTATCCCGATCTTAACATGACCTAATCTTAGGGAGTTTAAACGCGTCGTGTAAGGGTCTTCGCGGTGATTTAGTTGGACATTTATTTAGTGTATGGTAGTTTTTAACGCATATCACAACGGCGGAAGGCGATTCGGATGTGCTTTCTAAATGTGGATCGAACCATATTGATAGAGTTCGACTTCTCACTTTTGGTCGCGCCGTTATGTTGAAGTGTTGTGCGGAGTGAGTTGTGATGTCTGCGCTCTTTCAGACAACTCAAATACAAGCAAGTATTCTCCCATCTACATCGGGCGGAGAACCTTAATCGTTGTGATTTGATTCTCAGCTTCTTTCGGAAAACTCTTTGAACTTTTAGCCATTCTTATGTAGCCCAGAGCTAGATATATGTAACCTGCTCTGCGTAGTCATCGATGAAGTGATGAAGTATGAGTATTAACTTTCTCTAGCAGTATTCATTGGTCCACAGATTCACATTGATCATATGGTCTAAAACCGCATTTATGTCAAAATTCCACGCATGCAACTTTAATGCATTTGTATCACTTACGTGACTAAGTCTCGCAACGCCACAACAAGTAGGGATCAAGTCATTTGGCTTATTCCTTTATTATTTACGTCAGAGGTATCGATATTTGTATCTAATAAGGAGATTCATTCTCGACGGTATGTCGCACTATAAACTATACTATTTCTGGCATCGAACAACCACTTTCACCTAATCGAAGTAGCATACCATCATTTTCTAATTGTGAAATCGAAATGGCGTTTCGCTAGAAAGCAGTACGTCAGACATTGTTAGCTTAGCATCAATCCTATTTCTGCAAAATTAAACAAATAGGATCCCGCAAAGAATGGCGGAACTTTGCTCCATCGCCACCCGCATGTCTACCCATCTCGTACTACCTTTCTATTCTAAATATCCTCACATTTTCATCCATGTGTCGTGAAAAGCTTAAGTAGTTAGCGATCCAACATCATAAATATACGTGACTTGAGCGGTAAATGTGACTACTCATCTTCATCTCGGCTATGTATTTATTGTCATTCCATGAATCATTTTGTATCATTAGAACGGACGTAATAGCTACGATATCGTATTTCTCCAAATTTGAGCCAAGAATATTAGAGTTATTTTTCATAGGGGCTGATTGACTATAACAGAAGATATGTAAAAAAAATATAGGTTTAGTTATTCATGTCACAATAAGTAATTCTAGAAATCATATAATAAAATTAATACTTAGTTTCAGAATCCCACCTGAACGCAACACTAAGTATACCAAGATCCTACACCCACTGGGCATCAACTACAACATGTACATTTAACTCACAATCACATGTAGGGTATACTCATCACCAATCCGCGAATTATCATGTATTCCTGGGCTACTAAACTTCATCTTGGGGATCGTAGATAAGGACTTCTTTTGTCAACGGGTCCAAGTCCCACACTTTAAAATCACCATTTAAGAACTAAGTCTACCAAACATGTGAAGTCAGGGTTGAATATTTATAGCTCAACTTGCACTTTGGGAAACGTATAAACACCTTATCGAGCAGTCTTAAGTATGATACGTCCACCAACCCTAAGAAGTTCACATAAAGTGAGCACTAACCAACTTGCAGATTTCGGGGGACACAATACTTACTTAATTTTATTAAGTAGTATTACCTTATTTTTAACCAATCTTGTAATTAAATTCAAGTATTATATACATACAAAGAGTTATATATAACATAAATTACACGCATAAACTATAACACTAACAAAGATTCGTGATATGACCTAAAATCTAGATTGGTTCTAAACTATGTCTACTAATTGACGATTCTATCATTCATTGACTCTTCATGCTCAATTTTCAATTAATTATATTTATATTAAATAATAATAAATTAAAATCTCTCTACTCATTCTTCATAGGTAAAGATTAATCAGGTCGTATTTTCTAAAATACATCTAAGTCATATCACTTATCTTTTTCTTATCCATTATCGAATTATGTAATGCATTTCTAATCATCCAATAATAACATTAAGGCATGTCATAAATAATACATAAGAACCATATTTAAAGGCACACAAATAATCTAAATAAATTTATGTCATTGTACATTCATCAAATAAAATATTCAATTTAATTGCACAAGTGTAAATATTCACTTAAACTATTTTAAGTATTTTAAAAATTAATATTAAATAATAAGTATTTCTAAAATACTAGTTATTTAATTTACACTTTTAATAAAATTTAATTTTAGATTATATGTTATTAAGAAACTCCAATTATCAAATAATAATAGATTTCTAATTTAATTAAATCAATTCAAATTATTAACTCTAATCAAATTAGAATTAATTAACTTTTAGTTTTTATTTTAATTTAATATCAAATATTAATTAAAATAACTTCTACTGCACTAGAACTATTAAAATAGTTTAATTAAATTAGTTAAAACTCATTTCCAACTTGAAATTAATTTAAAATAATTTTAATCGAGCATCAAAATATTAATTGCAGCTTGTAACAGCGCTTAAAATAATTTAAAATCCAAAAAAACAAGCCCAATAAGGCCGCCCCGAGCTAAACCACAAGCCGCTGTGGCCTAATCGCTGTGCCCGTACACTCGCGGCCCAACAAGCCCTAGTCCGTGAAGAACGCCCACGACGCTTGGAGGCGCATTGACGCTTACGCCGACAGAATGTACATGCCATTGTCGACGCAGCAATTGACAAGTACAGAGCATGTGTCACGCATGCTGACGTCATCAGTTTCGAAACAGATATAAATTTTTACTCAAAAAATTCTCAGAAAATTCATAAAAATCTGAAAAAATATTTCTGATTTAACTACATTAATTATTTTCTAAAATAATTAACAACTAATTATATTTAATTATTTAGTTAACATACTTCTAAATCTGAATTAAAAATTATCAAATTGCAATTCAAACATATAAATTTAAATTCAAAGAATACATAAACCGATTTTATGCATTTAATTATGTAATTACATTTCTGTGAGGCCCGCCCACCATGCCACCGATGGGTTTTTCTGGATTAAATAACAATTATAATATAAAACCCGAAATCATGATTCTAATGAACGATATAAAACAATAACATACGAAACAGATACCTTTCTTCATGGATTTGAAGTGGAATATACGATGACATTCAACAATCAACGTAGGGACAGGTTCAAGAATACCCACACCAACGTATAATCCAACCCCTCCGGCCTTTTACTGTTCTTTTAAATATTAAATCGGTGAAGTGAGTAAAATCTACCGGGAATTCTTTACCCACTACTCGACTGCGGAGAAAATGCGATACTCATTTTCACAAAAAGCGAATACAAAAAATGAATGGAAGAAGTTTTCATCTAAAAAAAGTAGTTTTTATGCAGATTCAACGCCTCTACTTTTGTGCTTTCAAAAGATGTGCTGGTTTCCACCTCCTTTTCTCCTCATCATACAATTACTTATCTCCTACTTCTAATTCGTCTACCCAAAAGTAGCTATCATCACCTTGGCCCTACTTGATTGATCTCCATTTTCAGTTTAAATAAATATACCTCAGAAAGTGTATATACGCATGTAGATTTATTCCTAATTATAAAGAACTGTATTCCCACAATTTGTGTACGATACTAAATCGAGGATAAAATCCCACTATTTTCGAAGACTAAATCAACATTCGAACTATCGTGACTTAAAATACAACTCGATCCTACTTTCTAAAATCAAATTGAGCACTATCTCTCCATCTAAATCTTTCACTAATTTTGGAAGTGACAAAGATGATTAGTTATTGGAAATATTAGTAATTTTATGTTGAAAAAATAAATATTGAAATGAAAACATGCAATTATTGCAACACGAACATAAGACTTGCTTCACACATTCCATCAACAAATAAGAGGCCCTCTCTGGTTACTCCCAAAGTCCCAATTAGTAACCTCCAAGTTTGAACAGTAGCTATATGGTCCCTTTTGGCTGCTACCTCATACATCAATACTCACAGTACTTGCTACTGGGATACCACCTTACCGCCAGCATATATATAAAGCTATATATGCAATAATAATCTTCTTCTTTCAGTTTCACACATACTGACACACATACACATGCTAGTTTTATTTCAGGTGCTCCTCATATCCAAATAGAGCTATTTTCTTCTCAACTACTACTGATTCAAAGAGTTGGTTTTCACCCATGAGCTTTCTTTGAAAATGTTTGGACAAATTGCTTTTGTCCTGTCATATATCCAGCACATGCCAATTATAATGACCATGACTTTTGACACCATCAATGTTGATTTGTGATGTTAGTATTGTGGATAACTTTTACACACTCTCGACTCAATTAAATTATATTTACGCGAAATTGTTTGACAGCACAAGTGGTAGTTTCCAAGAATAATTTCAGGAAAGCTGCTTTGCCGACTAACTATTTTGCTTGTAAAGAAAATCGGAAGAAATGATTTAAATGTCAGATCGACCGTCAAAACAAATTAAATCTACGCTCACTCATCATAGACCTTATACGTATATTTTCGGTATTCTATTGATTTTGTGAATACGTATAGATATTTCCGTCCCCAATTATACAGAATGACGGGAAGATTCTCAACATAAAAAGATTGGACAAGAACAAAGTATCATGGCTGAATTGTGAAAGACCATGTGAGTAGATTATGCGAATAAGAAACCTTTGTGATTTGTTGAAGATCTTGCTCTCAACTAAAAGATATTTCTTTATATCGTTTGCAAGATATAAGAAGTTCATGAAATTTGGCCGACTCATTTTACATGAAAAGTTTTTTATTGCAAATCAAACACTTACATTTTTTAAGACCTAAGTTCTTGGGCTGTACTACACTATATAGCATTCCTCAAACACAAAGCCTAAGTCGGGCCTTATATCATATTATTCGTAGAGTTTGTTCTGTATCGCGGAGCTATAATCGGTAGCTGTTGGTAGTTATTTGTGTGAAGAGAATTCTAATCTTCTAATCGAATGTATCATCGCTTACGAATCATCATATAACAACTCGAGAGATTTATATTGTTAAATCATCGTGTCGAACACCTTAGAAATTGGCCGAATGGCGGACGCGAAATAAGTGAGCCTGGGCCGTGTTTCCAATGAGAAGAGGTAAGCAGGAACATGGAGCATATTCAGATGTGCCCCTCAGAATTTCTTCCATATTATAAATTGAATCCTTCATCAGCAGTTCGTCCCCTGCACTCAGGCAATGGTCGCATCGCAAGACCGAACCTGGGATAACCATCTGGTGTTTTTATTTTTGTACTTTTTATTTTCCGTCAGACGATAACGTCAATCCATATTATCGAGCAATGAGCATAATTTTCGCTTTTAGTAATTCATCTCGTATCTAATACCTACAGTTGGAGTATTGAGGTTATCGGTGTCCAAATATTTTGTATGATCTTGAATCCATTCCAAGAAATATAAGTGACATGCAATATGGGGAAAAATAAATAAAATCCACAGAAAAATGAAAGAGAAGTAAGGAAATTAAAACGGGAAAAAGAAGTCATCATCACTTCACTCCTTTGGTGATCTGTAAATGCAATATCTTGTATTGGTGTGTGAAAGTAAACAAGGATAAGTCAAGAATAATCAATATAGACTTCATTTACAAATTATTGAGAATTAAAATATATATCTAACATGAGAAAATAAATGAAAGGGACAAGTCGAGATAATAAGTTGAAGGCTTCATATTGTGTCGTTATCTGGATATGCAATCCAGGGAGAGCCCTCTCTTTGCCTTTTTTCCATACTCAACCAGGTGGTCTTGTCTGCGGTTTATTAATTTGTTTCAACCTCACCCAATCAATTCAATTTATCGGTATTGTTGTTTTCCTTGTTTTATCAAGCTGACCAAGAAAAGTATTACTTCATGTTGAATGCTAAATAATTTTAAACGAAAATATTTTACATATAACAATCACGCATAATAACATAAACGTTAAATCTTATTAAGATAACAAATTAATCAAATATAAACATCAAAATATAATCAATATTTTGTTTTTACCTAAAATATTTAATGTGAACGATAACCTGGCTGATAATATAATTTACCGCTAACTAATTCATAAAATAAAGGAACCGATCCAAAAAAAAAATGTATACTAAAGATTTGAGAAATTACCTAAAATTATTAATTTACTGAAAATATATCAAGCATTAAATTAAAGAAATATCATTGCCTTTCAGCTGTTTACTCAACATATTAATATTAATGAGCTTTCAATAAAATTAATACGTGAAACATCCCAAAGAAAACGAACGTTCTATATCATTCTCCTGCGTCAAATTATAAAATAATTTGTTATTTATGAACAAATACGTAACTCAAATTCAAATAAATAAATTTGGTATCAAGTGTAACTTTCAAATATTTTAATGAAGTTATAATAACAATGATGTAAATACATAAATATAATTATTAATTTTAAATATTTAATTATCATCAATTTTTTTGTAATTAAATAAAGTGGAACAATATGAAAGTCACGTAACTTTTAAGCATTTTAATGAGTTGTAATTACAATGAAGTAAATACATATATATTATTATATTTCACTGCATCAAATCTTTAATTTACATAAAAATTAAATAATGATAAAATTAATGTAACTCCCATGATAATTTCTTAATTCGATTTAATCATTTACACATAATTGAAGAAATGATAAAATTCATGTAACTCCCATGATACCTTCTTAATTATATTTAATCATTTACATAAAAAATCCATTTTACCTCTACTCCATACCTTCTTAATTCGGTTAGTTCTCTACATAAAATTGAAAAATATTAAAATTCATATAACTTATGATTTTCTTTTAATTCTATTTAATCATTTACATAAAATCAAGAAATGATCAAATCTACGTAACTTACGATACCTTCTTAATTTATTTAATTATTATATAAAAATTTTTGTAACTCACGATACCTTCTTACTCATTTATTTTACATAACATTGAAGAAATTATAAAATTCATGAAACCCCATAGTACATTCTTAATTCTATTTAACTACTTACACTAAAAAAATTCATGTAACTCCCATAATACCTTTTTAATTCTATTTAATCATTTATATAAAAATTCATGTAACTCCTATGATACCTTCTTAATTCTATTTAATTCTTTACATAAAAATTGAAGAAATATTAAAATTTATGTAACTTCATGATAACTTCTTAATTCTATTTAATCATTTACATAAAAATTGAAGAAATGATCAAATTCATGTAACTCCAATGATAACTTCTTAATTCTATTTAATCATTTACATAAAAATTGATGAAATGATCAAATTCATGTAACTCCGATGATACCTTCTTAATTCTATTTATTTTTTACATAAAAATTGAAGAAATGTTAAAATTCATGTAACTTCCATGATAGCTTCTTAATTCTATTTAATCATTTACATAAAAATTGAAGAAATGATAAAATTCAAGTAACTCACATCATACCTTATTAATTCTATTTAATTCATCATCATCGCATTTCAAATTACATGTAACTTCATTCCAGAAAAAAGATTTTAGTCTTCACAAAACTCCAAGAACACCTTATTTGATTTACACTTTTGTACGATATGACATGTATATAGATTGACGTATGGGTTGAAAAGAATTATTATTACTAATTCTAAATAATATCAATTCAAAGTTATTATTAAAAGTTTTCAAAATCATAATTGATTTATCAAAATACATCTCAATTTGTAATAAAGTACTAAATTAATAAAAGAGAAGCACCATACACAATCACAATAAGATAAAATATGGAAGAAGATTGTCAATATTCGAACTCAATGGCTCCCATATAGAATATTGAATAAGTGCTCCACTAATAATGTATATAAGCTATAAATCCTTATCTTTAGATATATGATGTCGATTTCTTTCTAGACGATAGCAACATATCATATCATATTATATTATTCACATATTACGTTTGTTTGTCGGCAACCTCACCAAAACATCGATGGAATTTTAATCATCAAGCAATCATAAAAACGACGGAGTTTTATTTTTCGTTCAAAATTTTAGTATCAACAATTCAACGCTCTTAAAACGCAATTATCAAAACTATGACAAATAAGATTTACAAACAAATTAAACCGGCGAATTTTATTTAATGACTAAAGTTCAATTTACATTCTTATGTTATTTTAAATAATTAATAGATTATGTTATGAAGATGAACAATCTATGGCCTTGTATTTGTTTGATTGTCTCTAAAAAAACTCCCCTCCTTTCTGGTGGTACAGTAGGAGATAACAGCTTAATAATATCGTTATAATGACTATTTTGGAACAAACAGTCTTCCGTTAAGATCAAATGGGTGGCCGTTTATGATTATTTATCAACGGATGACCGTGGAGGTTAAGGGTCATTTCAGTACGAATTGTTAAGGGGGCTTAGGGCTCGACTTGAATTTCCAATAGACCAAACCGGGCTCGGGACTGGGATACTATAATGGTCTACTGCTCTCAGTCTGGGCCTTGATACTACAAGAGCCCTTACTTAATGCCGGATTCTCAAGAGCCCATTCGAACACACTATATAACGTTTCATTATTAAAAAGTTCAATAGAATTCAAATATATTCAGTAATATCATATTCAATGAATCAGAAAATCGAAGATCTATTCAAATTTCAAAAGTTCAAATCGAATTAACAATTCAAACTCTTCGTAATATTTATAGATGAACTAAATCGAGCTCACTCCAACATGGCCCGATTTGATTTAAGCTTAAACAAGAAGTAGTGATATAAAGAAAGAAAGCAGTACGCAAAGGCACGCAGAATGGTCATGGACTGCGCGGGAATGCTTTTTTATTCGCACTTTTTTTCCTTTTTAAATTTTTTTTTTAATTATCAACTAATACCATATAAATTCATTCGACTTTATGTTAAATTAATAATTCATTCTATTTTTCTGCTCATTTTTCATTATTCTCGATTATTTATTTATACTCTCTAAAATAATATTTTTCGCTCTCCCGACTTTTAATAAAAGCAAATTAATACTCATGTTTTTTCACTCATTTTCATTATTTTGATTATTTAATAAACTCTCTAAAATAATATTTTTTGCCCCTCCCGACTCGGGGATAGAGTGCTAAATTAATAATTTGTGCTCTTTTTTCGTTCATTATTTCGTTCATTTTTCATTATATCGATTATTTAATAAACTCTAAAATAATATTTCGGGTCCTTCCCGACTGAATAGGTGCTGCTAATTAATAATTTGTATTTTTTTTGTTCATTTTTCATAATTTTTATGCACAGTCATATGCGACTGTATTTTTTTTATCCTTTTTTACTTGAATATTTTTTTTTCCTCTTAAAACTCTTTTTAAGATAATATTTTTTCGTCCTCCCGACTTGCTGATAGAAGCATTAAATTAATAATTGCGCTTATTTTTTCATTCTTTTTTCATTATTTCTACGCACTATCATATACGACCATGCTTAGCTCAAACTAATTCATTTAATGTGAACATCGCTTCACCATTTGACGTACACTTATGATCGTGGGATCAAGCATGCCAAGGCTTTTTCTTTTTCCCTTTTTCCATTATTTTTTCATTTATCATTTTTTTTCAATCATCAACTACAGTAGAAATTCGATAAATTAATATTCAATTATTTAATAACCTCTCTAAGATAATATTTTCGCCCATCCCGATCACAGATGTGTGCTCAATTAATAATTTGGTTTTTTTCGCTCCTTTTCATTATTTCTATACACCTGGGCCATACGCGACTGTTTTTTTTCCTTTAACGTGAATAATTTTTTTCCTTGCCTTTAATCTGCTATTATTTCAATTATCAACTACAATGTAAAACCCGATAAATTAATACTCACCTAATAAACCCCAAGATAATATTTTTACTCTTCCCGACTTCGGGAAAGAGGTGCTAAATTAATAATTCGCGGCCCTTTTTCTGCTCCTTTTCATTATTTCTACACACGATCATGTTTACCATGATTTTTTTTTTTAGTTGTCCAACCAACTATTGAATAGAATATCATCTCGCCCGTAATTTGACGGGAACTTATGGTCGTGGGATCGCCGGCGCGTGATTGTTTTTTTTTTCTTTTTTGGGTTTTTTTTTCAATTATCACTTTTTTAATAATCAGCTACAGTGGAAACTCAATTTTTTTACAATTATCAATTCTAATTCTAAAAGCATAATCTTCTTTATCTAATTCTAATTCGTTATGAGTTACTTAATTAATTTCTTTACAAAGGTCAGCCCTTGCTGACTTCGGCTCACTAATAACTAAATTGGTTTCCATTAGAACCCATATCAGAATTCAGCACAGTCAGTCATCAAACTAATTTAAAAATAGGATAACATGTCCCGATAAGGCACGAGTTCTAATATCATAAGTGTTTCCTCAGAAGAACGCACACCTAACTGGACCAATTACCCTTCGCTTTCAAGGAAGACACGTATATACGCCGACCTAAAGCATATACCACTGCTTTTTTTCTTTCTTTAGCATAAGTGCCTTTCCTCCTACTAATGAATCATAAGTATCTATCTATATAGTTTTTTTTAATTTAAGAAAGATTGGCAATGGCTTTGATACTTAAAAAAATGTGAGGTATATGTTTTGCGTCAACATATATCTATGTAAACGGTATAAAGCCAGATTCTTTTGAAATGAAAATCATCAGAGTGGAATATGGCATAAATACGCGATTTCCTTAAAAGCTCTTATGTCAGTAAAAAAGATTTATATATGAGTAAATGACTTTTATCTTTTTTTTAAATCGACGAGATGGTCAAATAATTTAAATAGCGTTTACATCAAACTGCTAGTCAATTTGTTTATTTTTAAACAAAAAAGTAGCTTAAATTAATTTTGATATTCTCTCAATTCCAATAAAATTAAATCTGACTGCGATGAAATATTTAATGTAACATATACGGATGTAACTAATAAGCGGATTGAGAATAAAGTACTTCGCTGGGCCTTTATCCTTTTTTAGGTTCGTTGGGATTCTTATTGGGCTTGAATTTCCGCTATTCTAGTAAATTTCATCTTTTTTCCCCGCCCTAAGAATCGCTTTTTCCTTATACTGATTATTTAATAATAAACTCTAAGATAATATTTTGTCCGTCCCTTTGACTTAGAATGTACGCTAAATTAATAATTCATATTTTTCTCGCTCCTTCATTATTTCTACGCATTGTCATACGCGACCGCTGCTCATTTTTCATATGATTTTTTCCCTTTTTTAACAGGTTTTTTTTCCAGCTTATCACCATGCGAAACCGATTATTTAATAAAGCCTTCTAAGATAACATTTTTTCCATGACCTCAGCTTAAACCCGTGACGTTATTATATTTTACAAAAGCTACAAATTAACTAATAATGTAATTACCAGCCTAGTATTAAATAAATTTAGAATCTAATTTTTTTTCAAAAGACTCTCCTCCTTTTTTTGATGCTGACATAAAGTGAGGCTAGAAGGGTAATATTTCCCTTCATCCTCATCAACAAGTACAATCATCCCATTCATAATTGATATTAAGATGTTCTAAACCGTAGACATAATGTTCCTGAGAATGATATCCTTTTCATGAAGTTATATTTATTGTTTTCTCCACATGAAGCCAAATTAATTGAACCCATACATATAATACAGTCACATACATTATTGGGTGCACATCTATCCTACACAATTAGAATCATTGGAACCCATACTAAATTGTCAAGTAACAAAGCACCAATGAATATATTCTTAAATAACATAAACGTCACATGTCTAAACACATAGAAAAGCACGTCACTTGTTAGTATGAAGCGTAAATTGTCTAATCTGTTTTTGCATTGCTATCTTCGAAACGGAATCTTCCAATACACTTTGCATCATGATAACACTTCGTCCATTTTATAAATATAATCTACTTCCATTTCTTTATTCATTTTTATAATTTATATCACTTCATCAATAATTTTTATACGTATTTTAAGAAATATATCAACTTTCACTAGTAATAAAATATTATTCATTAAATTTTTAATCATTTTACCAATATCGTGAGTAGAGAATGTCTAATCAAGTGAGAAATCTGAATGATAACTAGCTATAATCACAAATGTAGGTATACGCAGCGGTCGGGACAAAGACTATATGTAACGCATCTAAATTCACGGCGAACAAAAAGTTACTTAATTCAACACGATTGCATCTGGTAAGTCAGATTCATAAAACCAACGTCACTTAATGGGATAAAACTTGATTTGATTTGATATTTTAAAAAAAATTCAAAATTATATCATCTTTATAAAATATGATAATATCAAGACAGAAGTAAGCATTTAATACTTAGCCTTTATTTATAAAATTTAAATTAAGCAACACATGTCACCCTCTTTTGCATTCTTCTCTTCCTACACACTTCTCTTTTCCCTCCCTAAAAACACTATATTTACGTACAAACACACAAAGCATTTCCAACTCAATCTCCTCTCCATTATCATCATCATCACCATCTTCTTATTTCTCATTCTTTATCATCCAAATTGCAATATCAAAGATGAGAAGAATTATTCCTGTGAGGTTATTTTCGGGAAAACACTCCATTTTAACTTATCGAACTGTGTATTCTACAGCACAAGAAAGCAATATTCATCAAGAAAATGAAGCTCTTATCTCCAAAATGCCCCCCTTTGATTATACCCCGCCACCTTACACTGGACCCTCTGCTGCTGAAATTTTGAAAAAGCGTCAACAATACCTCAACCCCGCCATTTTTCATTTTTATAAGAACCCTGTAAGAATCAAGTATACACATAAATATTACTCATGCGTTTAAAAAATATCGTCTAATTTTGAATAATTGAATTTTGATAGTTCGACTATTTAAATATCGAACTCAAATAACTATTCATGTTGTAGAGTATTTGGCGACAAATATATGAAAATTCACTATTAACATGATACTTTTAATTTAACCAAAATTATGCTTGTCAACTAAGGTTGCAAAATTTATTAGTCTTGAATTCTTGATCATTGAAAGTTAAACTAAACAATATTTTTGGAACTGGGGTATTAAAGGGAACTGATTAAAAAAAAATTCCCAAGCTCCCCTTATATGATGAGAATCGAACCAAACGTATAAGTTTACAATAACTCCTAACTACTAGACCAATTCGAAGTTCTAAAAAAAATTGTTTTTATTATTATTGGAGCTATGAATATGATTATTTGATATGGAATGTGGTGTAGCTGAACTTGGTTGATGGGAAGATGCAATATTTATTTGATGATAAAGGGAGGAGATATTTGGATGCGTTTGGTGGAATAGCAACTGTTTCAGTTGGTCACTGCCACCCTGATGTAGTTGAGGCTATTGTCAACCAAACAAGGCGCTTACAACACTCAACAATATTGTATCTCAATCAAGCTATTGCTGATTTTGGTGAGGCACTTGCTTCTAAGCTCCCTGGTGATCTCAAGGTCTAATTTTTATTCTTTAACTTGGTTTTACTTCTTACTTAATCTTGATCACTTGTACGTCAGTTGAAAGTTGTTTACCTCATCGTGTAGTTTTGAATTTTGATGATCGACTTGCTAAATTTTGGGAATTACATATAAGAAGAGTATAATATTTAGTCAAAAAGTTGACATTTTTAATGTAATTTTACCGTAACTCTAATTTCGATTCAAATAAAGTTTATTTCAGTGTCAATAAAGTTATTTAAGTGCTAACTAAAGTTTTACAAAGCTATAATTTTGAAATATCAAAAATCAAACCAGAATCTTACGATTTTATGATATTTGCTTTTTATAAGGTAATTGTCACTGGTTTTGTGTGATAGGAGGGGGGAACTTTTGGTTCTGTGTTCTTGGGTTGCTTAATAAACAGAATGCTCAGATTGCATAACAGTTAGACTACCTAATGCAACTTTAGACCATTATCTATATTTCTTAAGTTCTGATAAGAGTTAATTTGGATAGGTTGTGTTTTTCACCAATTCTGGGACAGAGGCAAATGAGCTCGCCATATTGATGGCAAAAATGTATACCAGTTGTAGTGACATCATTTCGATTAGGAATGGATACCATGGAAATGCTGCTGGGACAATGGCAGCTACTGCCCAAAGTAGTTACAAGTTCAATGTTGCACAGGTATACTACATTCGGTTAATCATGTATCTTAATGACTCATCATCATTGTATACAAATATTTTGATTGTGAAGATTTATATAACCTGGCATTAACATTCACTAATAGTGCTCAACCAACAACAGACAATCATAGTGTCGAATAAAGTTGCTTACTAAGATAAGTATGTAATCTAGCTCATGCTTCTTACTACGAGTTTATGATATCTAATAATACATCATCGTTATGTGAATAGTCACCTATGGTAGTTTATTGATGGTTATTAGGGGTTGATCAAAGTTGAATTGTCTTCCTGTAGTAATCAAGGAGAATATCCAATGCCTCGTGATTGTTGATAGCTAATAATTGTTGTGTCAAATTTGATAAATTTTGAACAGAGTGGAGTTCATCATGCACTAAACCCAGACCAGTACCGAGGTGTTTTTGGCTCAGATGGTCTTAAATATGCAAAGGATGTTGAAGAAATCATTACCTTTGGAACTTCAGGTCAGGTAGCAGGTTTTGTAGCTGAAGCCATACAGGTGATCAGTTACTTCTTCTTTTTTTTCAACTGATAATCATCCTAGGAGGACTGATTTGAATCTTTCAGCATCTTTATTCATGCACCTTGTGTCATCTTCCATAATTTAGTTCCAATTTATCTGCTTTTTCGTAGGGAGTTGGTGGGATTAAGGAATTGGCTCCCGGGTACCTGTCTGCTGTTTACGATAGCGTTAAAAGGGCTGGAGGACTTTGCATAGCAGATGAGGTCCAGTCGGGTTTTGGTCGCACAGGAAGCCATTTTTGGGGATTTGAAGGCCATGGTGTTGTTCCTGATATTGTTACAATGGCAAAGGTGCTATTTTTCTTCTTCTCTGCGGTTTATGTTTTTTAGACGGATATGGTCAGGGAAGTACAACTACAGCTTGTGATCTACATTTGAACATCCAAACCATGAAACAGAAAAAGTGCTCTAAATCATAACTCCAATACAGAAGACCTTTTTCCCCTGTAGACTTGCATTCCTCGTTTACAGTTTCCGGATTCTTATTAGCTTCATCAATTCTGCAGGGAATTGGCAATGGTATTCCACTTGGAGCTGTGGTTACCACTCCAGAAATTGCTAAAGTCTTGACTAGCCGAAATTATTTTAATACCTTTGGTGGTAATCCTGTGTGTACAGCTGGGGGATTAGCTGTTCTTAAAGTAATAGAAAAGGAAAAGCTTCAACAGAATGCACTTTCTATCGGAACATATCTGAAGGGACGATTATCGGACCTAAAGGAGAAGTATGAAAGTATGTCTTATTCATTCATGAAATTCAGAAAATACTGCAATCAGTATCTAATCCTCAGTGACGGATTTTGACTTTTGCATCTTATTCGATTCTTTCAGTTATTGGCGATGTTCGAGGAAGAGGCTTGATGCTTGGAGTTGAACTTGTTACTGATCGTCAGTCAAAAACTCCAGCTAAGCTCGAAACTGCTCTAATCATGGATCAGATGAAAGGTTGCTTCCTTGATCCTCTTTAATCTTTATTGATCTCTTACCATACACATTTAGAACACTTTGTTTGATCTGATTTCGATATGTTTTTTCTGTTTGTAGATTTGGGAGTAATTATAGGTAAAGGTGGATTCTTCGGGAACGTATTTAGAATCACCCCTCCCCTCTGTTTTACCAAGGAAGATGCTGGTTAGTTGACTCAGAACTTCTGATTCTTCATTCTCTTCCGTTTTTTCATGTTTCTCAAAGCTCTTTTTTTATGGAAACGTCTTACACATTTATGCCTTACAATGTAGATTTTCTTGTGGATGTGATGGACTATACAATGTCGAAGATGTGAAACGAAGATGTGAGGCAGTGAAACGTGACAGAAGCGAGCGAAGAACCAAAATTTGCCATTGATCTTTACATTTGAAATTATATGTATATGTTGAATCTAGTACACACTTAGCAAAATAATAGTAATATCAATTTACTCTCACCTTCAATAGTGTGAGCTATATTATATTTATATGCAATGATATACAAGAGTTTCATATGGCATACAACAGTGGAGATAATGGGTAGTTACAACAAACTATTCCTCTAATATCTATCACCATTATCTCATTAGAATCACACCTTTAATATTCGCATAAGAGGCTAACCGAACATCCTTATCCAATTCTCCCCTCACAAGCTGAAGGCATCCTGGAGCGTAGCCGAAGCTTGGACCGAAAGAAAGCAAAACGAGTGGTAGATAATGGTTTTGTAAGAACATCAGCAATTTGATCTTTAGTTGAAATGAACTGAACCTGAAGTTCCTTTCGTGCCACTTTTTCGAGAACAAAATGAAAGTCAATTTCAATGTGCTTTGTACGAGCATGAAACACGGGATTAGCAGATAAATATGTTGCACTAAGATTGTCAGAAGATGGAGTGAGAACAAGCCCAAGTTCGAGAGTAAATTTGACATAATGGAGAATGCGCTTAACCAACAGAAAATGTTTAGCAGTAGGCGCATGCATGTGTTGACAAACATGATTGACAATATAAGAAAAATCTGGGCGTGTCAAAGTGAGATACTGAAGAGAACCAACCAACTGTTGATATAGAGTAGGGTCGAGGTGTTGGCCGAACCAGCAGCAGAGATAGAAGTAGACATCAAAGTAGAAACAGGCTTGCAATGGAGCATGTTGACTTTAGTCAAAAGATCGACCATGTACTGTTTTTGAGAGAGGAGGAGACTTCAATCAGATTGCTTGATTGCCTCAATACCCAGAAAGAAACTAAACTCTCCAAGATCGCGAGTCACAAATCGAGAACTAAGGGCAGCAATAAATGAATCAACCTCGGAGACCCGATTACCAGTAACCAGAATATCATCAACATACACGACATCACCAAACAAGTACCTACACGAGAGAAAACAAACAAGGAGGTGTCTACTTTGGATTGTAGAAACCCGTAAGCAAGAAGAAACTCCTGAAGACATTGAAACCACACACGTGGTGCCTGTTTTAAACCATAGAGAGACTTGTGTAATTTACACACATAATTAAGATAACGCTCATCAACAAAGCCCGGAGGCTAGACCATATAAACTGTATCATTTAAAGTACCATGTAAAAAAGCATTTTGAATATCTATTTGACGAAGAGGCCATTTAAAAGATAGAGCAATAGACAATATAGTATGAATGGTCGCAGTTTTAATGACCGGACTAAAAGTCTCATCAAAATCAGTACCTGCTAATTGATGATTACCTTTGGCTACTAGGTGTGCTCGTCGACGAATCACGTTACCAGTAGAGTCCCGTTTCAACCAAAAACCCCATCGACAACCAACAACATTCATGGATGGATCAGAAGGAACAAGGGACCATGTATTTGTACGGATCATTGCATTAATCTCATCTCCCATAGCTAAATGCCAAAGGGGCTGCTGATTCGCCTGAGAGAAACATGTGGGCTCAACTTCTGTAGTGGTACAAGTATAGGCATGTGGGTTGCTAAGGACACGTTTGAGGGACGGCTTGGCGTTACGGCGAAGGGTCATGGGATGAAGGCGTAGTTGAGTCGGGGCAGGGGAAGCGTGAGAAACATGTGGGGGGATAGAGTTGGTAGGAGAGAAAATGGAGTAATGTACTAGGGAGGTTGGTGGTCACATGGTTGTGGATGGTGGGGAGATATAGTCGATGGTAGTGGGGAGGTAGGATCGATGAGTGGTGGTTAAACAGTGTGAGGTTGTACAATAGGTCCTGGTTTGACAATTAAAATACTGCTCACATATGGTACTAAAGAATGAGAAACCTAGGCTGAAGTTATAGTATGAACATTAGAAGAAACATAGTTGTGCATTGGAAAATCATTTTCAAAGAACTTGACAAATTTAACAATATAAACTCGCTTAGAATTCCAACTATACACCGAGAACAGAAGTGAGGACTAGCAGTCTCCCAAAAAATATAAGGAATAGAGCAAAAAGTACATTTATGCACATTGTAGGGACATAAGTACGGATAGCAAAGACAACCAAAACTCCGAAGGAACGAACCGACCCGGCGATACAACAACTAAAAGCCGACAAATCCCGATTAATCAGGTAGGTAACCGACACTAGATAGACCTCCTGCTTGGGCACGCTAAAACGGCTATCTATGAGAAGCCCTGATCACAATATGACGATGACGACGCCGAATCTATCCCATTTTGCTCGTGGAGGTGAGTGACACGAGACAAGATGATGAATACCAAGTAACTGAAATAACTTATACACGAGCGATATTCCCCACTCCAATCAATTTGAATAGATTTAATTTTAGATTCAAACTGACGTTCAACAAGAGCTTGAAACAGTTTAAACACATCCAAGACATCATATTTATAAGCTAGTGGATAAAACCAAATAAATCGAGAGTAATCATCAACAAAAATAATAAATAACGAGACCATCATAAGACATAAGAGGTGCAGGACCCTATAACCAAAATATCAATTCAACATTATTGGCTGCTTATCAAGAAAAGAGGAGACTTTCACACTCTACCCACAGTGACAAAGTGACTACACAATCACTGCGACAATAATCCAAGTTTAAACATAATGAAATACTACGCAGTACCCATCATTAGGTGATTCTTAACCTACGATGCTATGGGCATCGACACTAAACTGTAGGCCAACATCATAAGCACGTGAGTGGGAGGCCAGGACTAGACATTTGTTAACATAAGCCATGATCACTGTTCCGAAATAGTAGAGGTAGCAGTGTGAGAGATGTGTAATTGTTGACCAAGGCCATCACCATTCACAAACTCATGAGTGAGAAGGTGATTATGTAACTCTTCAAAAGTGACCTGCGACCCACGGCCATAAATGAATGTTTTGAGGGTAATCAACAAGCCCAATGAATAATAACAAATTTAATCGAGGGTAATTTAGTCAAACTTAATTTGGGGCCTTTTCAATAAAGCAAGCCCAATCAATTTCTCCCCCAAGTTGAATATTTGGTACTCAATTAGGGTTTAGTAAAACCCAATTTTTTCTTCCTCTCAATTCAGTGAGAAAAAAGAAGCAAGAATGTTGACTAGTGATATACCACCAAATCAAACTATTTACATTAAAAATCTCAATGAAAAAGTCAACAAAGAAGGTCAACATTTTCCCCTATTTTTTATTATTTCTTTTTATTAAAATTGATGGATTCAAATTATGTATATACGTTAATTTGTATATTTTTATGTGTTTGATGTTGGGTAAGTTTAATTTTATAAAATATTGAGTTTTGAGCTATATTTTGTGTCATATTATTAAAGTTAGGTGTTTATTTGCATATTCTGGGAAGTTTGTTGAAGAAATTGCACAAATTCTTGCAAAGATGTTAAATTTATTGGTGTTGGGAGTATTTGAAGTTGAAAGTGAAGAGGTTATTTAGACTTTTATTTCATAGTGCATAAATATTGGATATTTAATCTGTATGAATTGCGGTTCGATGAAGTTGGTTATGCTCCATTCAAGAAATTTGTCACTAGTTTCGTTAAGAAGACGTAGCTCTGTTTCTGTAGTTAATCAGTATTTATTGGTTCATTTGTGAATGTAGGTGAGGGTAAAAGTTCAAAATTAATCTATTTGAGGGTAGTTGAGGTGAATTACTTCGTTTTTCGCTGCTTATAATCATGGGTGTATTGTGGTTTCCATTTATCTGTTTTTACTTATATAAGTATAAACATTGTGTATGGTCTAATACAATGATTGCATGCCCTTGCAAGACTCTTTTTTTGGGCTAGATGCAGCTTTATCTGAAGAAGATTTAATTTCCATGAGTAATTGGTTGTGTTGTAGTAGGTGCCTCTCTGGTTCATTGATGTTAAGACAACAGTAGTCTGATTAGTGTGCTTAGTGATGAAAGGGCTTGGAAGTTGAAACGACATGGTTAAGTAATCCAATCTGAAGTACTACATTTTTGAGGATTCGATTAACGCTTCGTGAAGTTTGACATGTAGTTTATGTGGTACATGACATTGTAGTCCAGACATTAGTGACAATTTTGAGTTTGTGTTTACTGACTCGTGTTTATATACCTGTATTGTTTCAATACTTTAAATTCTTCATGATTTTATCTAACAGAGTTGAAGAGGTCCCTTTATGCCTTGTTCTCCCAATATGGGAGAATTGTGGACATTGTTGCCTTGAAAACAGAGAAGCTTCGAGGACAAGCATGGGTTGTATTTAGTGAAGTTACAGCCGCCAGCAATGCAGTGCGCCAGATGCAAAATTTCCCATTTTATGAAAAGCCTATGGTACCCATTTGATGTACTTTATGCTATATTGATGTGTAACTTCGATAGCTTCAAGTTAATTCAATATGCAGTATGATTAATCTCTCTACAAATCATTTCATATGCAAATGGGTGGAATATGAGGTAAACATTTCAAATCTTAGTATTTGATCAAACAAATGCTAATATGAGGCTGTGGGTTCAAAATAAGTTAATTTTGCAACATGTTTTTAACTCTTGTATATCACCCTCATTTTCCCCCCAGGAATTTTTGTTGCTCGGTAAGTCATGGTTTTATCTAGATAAGTAAAAGATGTGTATCAAAATTTAGTTACCTACATTTCATTTTCCGGACCACCATGCCATTCAGAGTGTTTATTTCCAAATATCTGATTAACTTAACCTGAGAATATGACGTGAAGTACAAAATTCATACTATTGAAAGGTTCCATATCCGTTTAAGATAAAGGTGAGATTTTTCTTGGTTTTTCATCTCATGGATGTCCTTTCAACTTTAATTTTTTTTTTTTGGAGTATAGCAGGCGTGCTATTGCAACATGTAAACTAAGGTTTTATTTCCATGGTTTATGCAGCGGATTCAATATGCAAAGACAAAATCAGACTGTATAGCCAAGGCAGAGGGTACCTATGACAAGAAAAAGAACGACGAAAAAAGTAAATGAATTGGAATTTCCAGCTTCATGTTTTCTCTTCCCAGATGATTCACCTAAGACATGATTTTTTTCAAATTTTTTTTATCTAAATTCAGTTGATAATTTATGATTTGATTCATTTTGATATATTTAGTTCCTCCTTTGTTAACTGTCTACCACTCAACCATGAATTTTCATAAATACAATATAAAGTAAAGTGATTGATTTGGTGCAAGTTTTGCTGTCATATGCTCTGTTTCCACTATATGTCTAGATTGGGCCATCAGAATTTTATGTCAGCTCTCTCCCTTTTTAGTTCAGTGCTACATTGAGCATAGATTTCAATGGTACCAATTTATGAAATGTTCTCATTCGGCTATTGAAAAAATCATGTCTTATCATGTGTAGACTTTGTAACCAAGGGCCGTGCTCCCATGTTGATTAATTTTATGTATGTCTCCAGCTGAAAGGAAAAAACATGTTGAAAATGGCCATCAAACTGGTGCAGCCAATGGTTCCCGTACTGATACCAATGGAGGCCCACCTGTAAGTTTCAAATGACTATTTAGCTTCTTCGTTTGTAGGTGGCTTACTTTTTACATATAGACTTAATGTTGTTGGTCTAATATATTTTAAAAGAAGCTTATGTGCAATGACTGGATTGCTAATAAGAGAGTTGCTCTCATGCACTGAAGCTTCTAAATTTATAACATTCCCTAATTTGCAATTATTCAGTCTATAATATTTGTGCACTGATGCCTCTGTAAAGCATGCATCTGATATTTCTTTAGTCTTTGGACTGCTAATTAAAATATGAGGAATCTGTCACAGGGTGCTACTCGCAAGCCAAGCACACAGGACGCAGCTGCAGAACCGAACAATATTCTTTTCATACAGAATCTTCCTTATGAGACGACAAGTATGATGCTCGAGATGCTGTTCAAGCAGTATCCTGGGTTCAGAGAAGTTAGGATGATCGCAGCGAAGCCAGGAATCGCGTTTGTAGAATTTGATGACGATGATCAATCTTCAGTTGCCATGCAAGCCCTGCAGGGCTTCAAAATCACTCCTCAGAATCCAATGTCGATCATTTATGCCAAGAAATAAGTTCACCTCTGACTATCCTTATGTTTTATGTACTTGAAATATGTACCAATAGACCATTTGCTTATTCTTTCTCTTCATCTTCTCTTATATAGATGATCAGTTTAGTCGTCGAAATGTTCTCTGGATGTAGATTATTGACTTATTCTGTTCTTATTACACTACCTATGCTGTTTCTTGTCTATGATGAAATACGGAGTAGTAGTTAGTGTTTACATTCTACTCTTGGGTCAACTCATAAACAATCTTCCTATTATCATAGGGGTAAGGTTCGTAGTCCTGTTAGCATAGAGGTAAAGTTACATACTACGGAGTATTAACTTCTTAGCTTGTTTAGTCAAGAGTCTGTTCATATGTACACATATCCAGTCAATATTGAAGAAGTGACGATGAAACAATTTTCTGTAAAATAACTGGGGCAGGTTAAGAAAGCAAGGCACCTATTTGGCAGAGTATTAGTGATTGAATTTCTGACAGAAGTGGAAGATTTATAACTGAGATGAAGGTATTGTTGATTTGTGCAAACAATTCATCTAGAAGAACTGAAGAAGTGGCAGAGGATATTACAACCAACAAACGAACCTATTGTAGGTGAAATTTCAATGTAATAGTAGTAACCAAAGCAATCCTTTAAATTGGCAAAAAATATTCACACTAAAATCTACTCTCAGGGGCCCTACCTGTGTACATGTGTTCACATTTGAGTGCTTTATATTTGTCCATCTTCAGCCGCCTCCTTCTTCAGCAGCCTCCTCAGTCAAACGCACGTGTTTTAAACATCAAAAACTCATATCATAAAGAAAATCCTCCTTATTTTTTCGATAATAATTTTCTACCTCATTTTCAATATTTTCATTTTGTTTTTTGCTTTATAAACTTAAATATTATGTACTAAATAATTACCTTACAAACACCTATAGTATTCAAAATACTTAAAATATAATTAATTAAAGCAGTGAAACAAAATGAGAGAGACAAAAAAGTAAATTTTATTCGATTTTTCTTTTTTACTCCCTCTAAATTTATTGTTATTATTCTTTTATTTGCAATATTTGCTATTCTATCATTTCAACGATGCTTTACTCATATTCTTTTCTCTTATATCCCTAATAAATATGGAGTAACATTTACTTCATTCATATATGTTTATCTCTATAACAAAATTTACTTCTTTATGATATGAGAAAGCCATGGAGGTCATAATTAACATCTATACAAACAACTTAATAATTGATATAATATACTCTTCCGTTTCAATTTAACATTAACAAAATTTCTCTTTATTATAAAGTTTGATCGTTTCATTTACTAACGCAACTTTTATCAAGCCAAAATAGCTCTAATATTTTTTTCTATCAAGCCGATATTTTTTTCTCTCCTCGAAAATCGCATAATTAATTTATTTTAATAAAATATTTTTCTTCTAAACGATCAAATAAATCGGCATTTTATGAAAGATATATTAAAACTAGTATATCAAAAGGGTAGTAAGGACAAATTATATCTTTTGCTAATTAAAGTTTAAACGATAACTAAAAAAAAAACATAATATTCATATTCATATATAATATAATTATCCCCTTTTCTACATTTTCTATGGTCAACAAAACTCCCATTAAACTTCTCCGAAATTACCCATGCTCAAAACCAAAAGACCCTCATCCACCCCTTCCCCCTCCCCCCCTTCCAGAAGATTAGAAACTACACAGAAACAGACTACACATCCAAGATAGATATACATTAGCTAAGTGGAAAACGAAATATTTCCTCATCCTATAAGTTTCCTTCTCTCCAACTTTCTCAATATTATTATTTCTTCAAACAATGTAATTCCCTAAAAACAAGAAGAAAAATGACTGAGCTTCACTAGTAGCTATAGAGGCTCCATCAACTTTCTCATTCTCTACACCTTACAACATGTCAAGCTCTTTCTTGGACCTTTTGTCTTCTGATGATTTTCCAACTAATTCTTCTAGCAAAACTTCATTTAGTGAAAGAATTGCCGAGAGAATTGGCTCTGTCCCAAAATTCAACTCACTTCCTCCACCTACTCTTCCCTTATCTCCACCTCTACTTTCTCCTTCTTCTCACTTTGCTATACCACCTGGCTTGAGCCCAAATGAGTTCTTGGATTCCCCTCTTCTTCATTCTAGCTCACATGTATGTTTTTTTTAATTAAAATTATTGGTTAACGACTGTTCGTTTTATTCATTGTTCAATCATACGTGTTTTAATATGTATCATTTGATCACACATGTTCCGAAATTTATGACTTTTGATACTTCATTATTTCATGTTGATCAGACATATTTTATCTTATTCATCATTCAATACTACATGTTTTGAGTTATTTCATGATCAAACATGTTATGAAATTTGTGATTTTTGATACTTCTAATAAAACTTTTACTTTGGTTAAATTATAATTTTCAGGCTATTATGGTTGTTGGTATTTTAATCTTATTGGTAGTATCTAAATATATTTATTTTGGTTATGGTTTTTTGCAGCTTCTTCCATCACCAACTACAGGGGCTTTTCCATATTCATCCTTCAACTGGAAAAATAACTCTAGCAGCAACCAAAGTCAACAAGGTGTTAAAGATGAAGAGAAGAACTACTCTGATTTTTCTTTCCAAACACAAACTAAGTCAACTAATATCACTGCTCAAACAAATCAGGTATAATAAATATTGTAACTTAATTTATTTTAGGCTCTATTTCTCATATTTCTAAACATTTTTCCATTTCTTGATCTATCCTATTAATAAAATTTTAATCTTGCTAAAATTTTCAGGCACAACTAGCATGGAATTATCCAGAACAAGCAAACCAAGATGGACAGAATGATATTGTGAAGTCAGAATTCCAAACAAATTATCAAAAAAATGGTTTAATTCAATCTGATTTTAATCAACAAAATAGGTCATCATTGACTTTAAAGGAGGGAAGAAAGTCATCAGATGATGGCTACAATTGGAGAAAATATGGACAGAAACAAGTGAAAGGGAGTGAAAATCCAAGAAGTTATTACAAGTGCACATTTCCAAATTGTCCTACTAAGAAGAAAGTTGAGAGGTCAATAGAGGGGCAGATCACTGAGATTGTTTATAAGGGTTCACATAATCATCCTAAGCCTCAATCTACTAGAAGATCTTCATCGTTGACTTCATCTGTGGCGTCGTCTTTAGCATTGCAGACTTATAATAATGATGTTCAGGATCAATCCTATTGCTCAAATGGTGCTGGACAAGTGGATTCAGCTGTAACAGCTGAGAACTCGTCGGTTTCGATTGGAGATGGTGATGAGTTTGAACAGAGTTCTCAGAATAATAAGTCTGGAAGAGGGAGTGATTTTGATGAAGATGAACCTGATTCTAAAAGATGGTAACTTACTAACTTTATACTACCCTTTAACTTAATTGGTGTTTTGCATAAATTGAATTTAGTATAAGTTTGATTAATGATTGATTAATGGTATTTTTTCAGGAAAACAGAAGGTGATAGTGAAGGCATATCTGCACCAGGGAATAGGACTGTTAGGGAGCCAAGAGTTGTAGTCCAAACAACAAGTGATATTGATATTCTTGATGATGGATATAGATGGAGAAAATATGGCCAGAAAGTGGTGAAGGGTAATCCTAATCCAAGGTAATAGAGCTATAAATTATCAATATGAATTCATTTGCCTATTGAAACTATTCCATTGGTTTGTAGATTAGATAATACTATTTTGCTTTATCTGGTATAGTAATGTAATAGACTTTCATTATGTGAATGATGGTAGTTACTGACATACTTGAGTACCAATTGAGTGGATTATGCAACACCCCTGCCAAACTTTATGCACATTCTAGCATCCTTGCCTAATACCATTGTGCTTATTGCTTTATGACCTACTTCATACTTATTAAAGATTGCTTAAAAGTAAGTCCTTGGGAATGTTTTGCTGAACTTTTATGCATGACTAGAAGAGCTAAATAGTTTGGTAGATTAGAATGAAACCAAAGCCAATGGAGAAAAAAATGTTTTCTTATTGTCCATTCTATTCCGAGACGAGTTAGGGTGTTGTGCAGATATGTGCAAAATTTTTGTACTTTTGCACAAATCTATTGATATATTTTTGTACTTTTGTACAAATCTATTGATATATTTTTGTACTTTTGCACAAATATAATGATATATTTTTGTATATTTCAGTACATATAAACCGAATGCAATAAATATATCATCGTATTTGTGTAAAATTAAAAATATATCAATAGATTTGTATAAAAATACAAAAATATATCTACAGATTTGTATAAATGTACAAAACGGGGGCCGTTACAGGTGCACAGATCTGTACAGATAAAAATCTGCACAACACCTTAATTTTTTTCTTCTATTCCCATTGGTTGTATGTGCAGACTTTTTATACATAAAATTAATCTCATGCACAACATTATTGTTTCTCGATTTCAAAGTTTTACACTAATAATGTTTATATGTCAATTCCAGGAGCTATTACAAGTGCACCTGTCCTGGTTGTCCAGTGAGGAAACATGTTGAGCGCGCATCTAATGATATAAGGTCGGTGATAACAACCTACGAGGGGAAGCACAACCATGATGTTCCCGCTGCCCGTGGTAGCGGGAACAGGTTGGCATCAAGCAACCCTAACAACAATGTAGGCATGGCAATCCGGCCCTCTCCAATTCCACCGCCTCATCAATCTAACTACACAATGCCAATGCAAAGTATTAGGCCTCCAACATCTCAAAGCCAAGCACCTTACACACTTGAAATGCTTCAGCCGAACAATCCAGGCAACAATTTTGCTTTTAGAAATTCTATGGGAAGTTTTGTGAATCAAGCTCAAGACAACGAGTTCTCCACGGCTAAGGAAGAACCAAGAGATGAAATGTTCTTTGAATCAATGTTTTGCTAATGAAGGGCTGGAATTGCTAGGAGTTTTGGATGTGTTTTTTATTTGGGTGTTAGGGAAATGTAGAATCTTGCTAAACAGAAGTGCAAGATTAAAGTCATTCTTTTGATTTGTTTATTTACTACTAGATGTTTTCTACTAATTAATGTATGTATGTGGTATATAACACATGAATTCAACTTTGTATATTTTATTTCGAATATGTATACGTCTATGATAGTATGATCAATCAAAATGTTCATGAAATCTCTAGTTTTCTTTATGCTCATTTAATTATAGACTATGAACATGAAGTATTAACATTACTAAAAGCTATGGTCTACAATAAGAAACTACATTTCTACCCTTAAAAGTAATCAATTTTTTTAGCCGGAACTTTGATCATTAATATCTTTTTAACTATATTATGAATTATTTCTAAGAACAAATACAAGGATATCCATTTTTTATATTTCTTATTAATATATTAAGAAACAAAAAATTAAAATTTCAAATTGCCATAGTCTGTATGGATAAACAAAAATGTCAATTATTTTAAAATGAATGTGTATTAAACAAAATCACGTGGGAGCTTATTAAACTTATTGGGAACCTAATGATGAGTAGTGACAATGAACACTCAATCAAAGGAAGACCAATCAATATAGTGAAGACGATTTTATTCATAAATGTATATAGATTAAGTAGGAACCTAAAAACCAAAGAGTTCAAATTAACATCTTATAGGATTCTTAGGATAAGGTTTTTATTGTCTAGGATCAGTCCTTCAAAGTCGACGAGGTCGGGAGCCTGCGTAGTTCATTTAATTTATTTAAAATATATTTTTCATTAATATAGTTTTCATCAAGTATTATATAATAGAAAAAATATATATATTAGGTGTAAAATGATGTCAAGGATACATCTATTGTTGCGTCACTGGTGACACTGATAATACATCATTAATCTGTGATAGTGGAAGACTTGAAGCGGTCAACTAAAGACAGCCCAATAGATTTCTTGCGATTTACGTCGGTCAAAGTCAACCCTCGTTAGTCATTGGCTTTATTGCTATCTAGTTGGTGGAAGACACTACCTCCACATGTTGTATAACATGGGGCATTTGACTTGTGTGCTCCTACTGAAGTTAGCACAACACCAAATAGTTTGTTTGATCGGTGAAACGACTATTTTGTCCCTCTATTTTAAGTCAGAATACCTTACAAAAATTTATATCTAGAGACAAAATGGTCATTTCGTAAGCATTAAAAATTGCTTGGCTCGTGCTGTGTCTGGTTCTCGTGCCCCTACCATATTTCGCTTTTTCTATTTTATTTTGTTTGCTGTGAGATTTATTCCTTCCTCGCACTCGCACTAGCGTAAAGCATGGAGTCAAACCGACATGCTCTAACTTCTATAGCACGCTGAAAGCCGACCGATCCAGCTCTTCAGGCCGGTCATTTAATTACACAGATTAATCCCAGCATGCTACTTAATTTAAACTCAAGTAACTCGCTTAATCTTTTACTTCCCTTAACTTTTACCACCAAGCCCCGGGTTTTTAGTTTTTCTCAGAAGAACTGAAACCTGCCACAATTAATAATTCAAGTGAGATATCAATAGAAAGTACTGGTGGGATGTAGTTTTTTAATCACTTTAATACAGCATTTACTTCCTTATAAAAAGTCTAATAATTCATCAAGCTGAATGTCGGTAGCATTTGCATTAAACATTTTAGTTGGTTATCAATTTTTTTCGGATTGTTGTGGAGACAAGAAGATAAATGAAAGTCTTTTTTGTAAGTGGGCAAATATGAATTGAGCCAGAAAGCATTTTTTCCGTTTTGATCTTGTTTGGTTGTGTAGCAAATGAACCAAAAAATATTTTATCAATAGTGTATGATGAGTGATCTTTCGTGATAGCTCATAAACTAGCAATGTGCAAAAATTTTGGACTGTATAATTTGTCCTTTATAAGTTTCGGAAAAACTAATCAAAAAATTTCGAGATTATCAAACATATTTGCTAGATACAAATGCTGGCTGACTATGTATATACAAGTAGAATTATTCAAATGATTGTTTGTTTGATTGATGCATGACTAAATGGAATTGCATATGAAGTATTCCGTGTTATGGGAGAATTGATGCCACAAATTATAGGTGGACCCATATAAATTTTAGTAGTGGTTGAGCTCCTTCATAATAATATTATAAATTTACAATTGAGGGTAATTATAGTCGTTAAAGTGATATTAATTGTGCCCATGAAACAAATGATTGATATAAGAGTAAATTATTTTAATACTCAAGTCAATAAAACCTCAAATCCCTTGACATAATTTGGAATGATTGTATGTGTTTAGCCCACCTTTTATAGTTCACAGATTAGTGATTACCATCGTTAGTTACTTCCATAGTTCCAACTTCCATAGAACCATGGTGTGCATGGACAGAACTAAACAGGCCCTAATATAAAGCCTAAATTTTTTGTTTCTACTTTCATAGAATGGACTATGGAGGCAAATCCAGGAATTTTGGATGACTTAGCCGTTATCGCCCATCGCTTTGGTCTGTTGTATTTTGGGTGATGGTCTGTGACTAGAAGAGATTCTATGTCACATTTGTGCATTTTTCAAGAAAAAAACTTGGACATTTTATCAACATCGATTCATGATTTGAAGCATACTGGCATGATTTGGTACAGGGAGTGATATAGGTCACCTCACACCGTCTGTGACATTTGTTCGATATTGTAACATGTGTCGTGTTTAATAAATTGAAAATTAATGAAATAATACGAGTAATAATAAAAATATGTATCATGATTTATCAAGTGCACGCAACATATTGTTAGTCATAAATAATGATCCAACTCGAGCCCATAATGCACACATTTTCTTGATACATCTATATATATATATATATATATATATATATATATATAAAAAGTTGCGAGCTGCCTTTAAAAAAGCTTGTTCTCTTTTGTAATTGAACGACTAAAATACTTTAATGGCGAGAGATAATTGTATTTGATAAATTTTAATTAAACTAAAAGACTACAAATACAAATCATATGATTCTACATGCAAATAATTATTTTATCAGAGGAATTTATTACAAGTTGTATATGGTATGATAGTATAGGATTTTATTTAATAAAATTATCACCATAATAATGATCTAACTCGGTTTCCATGATTTGTATTACTATTTTCTTGATACATTTATATCTATATTCATATCTATTTATTCATATATATCTATTTATCTATATCTATCTATCTATTTATCTATCTATATCTATCTATCTATCTATCTATATCTATATCTATATCTATATATATATCTATATATATATATATATATCTATATATATATAAAGACGTAGCTGTCTTAAAAAGTTTCATTTTACCATTTTCAGGATTTGTGGACTAAAATACCTCAATGAAGGGTATAATTGTATTTTGATAAATTTTAATTAAACTAAAAGATTTACAAATACAAACTTATAACATGTGATCTTGCTACTTAAATAATCGCTTTACTCTATAATTTCATTACAAGTTGTATACGGTATGATATTATGTGACTTTTACTTAATAAAATTATTAAGTTTGATATAAAATTGGAAATATATTTATTTTATTTGAATAATCAAAAGTATTATGTTAAGAATACCCTTTTGTTTAAAAATATTGTTGCCTTTATAGATATTTTTCTTTTAAATGAAGAATTAACATTTGAAATTTGTTTGAAACATGTAGAATTTGATGTTGTTAAAATTTGTAGAATTTATATTTTTCACAAGTAAAATTATACTTGTATAAAAATAATTGAGTTTATAATTCAAAATTCAATCTATCAGTTGAAGAATTTTCAATTTTTTGTTTTGGCAACTGTAAAATTTGATGTTATTGAATTTGTCGCTAAATAATTCACATAGTAACTACAATTTTATTTGAACATGTAGAATTTGATCTGTTGAAATTTTAGAATTATATTTTTCTTAAAATTATAATGTAAAACAATTTGAGTTTATAATTAAAATTCAATCATCAAAGTTGAAGAATATTCAAATTTTTGTTTGAAAAGTGTAAAATTTGATCTTATTGAAATTGTACAAATAATCTATGGTGTATCTAAACAATATTGGAAAGAAACGGGTATATAAAAGCTATTATCACAACGTTAATAATGAAGCAAGAAAACCTATCAGACACACAGCTAATACGAAGTTGGTGGAAACCTCCATTATTGTTTTCTATTTGCTAATATGAGTCTATATAATATACGATAAAAAAATATTTAAAGTATTATATGTTTTAATTTAATTTAATAAATATTATAACTTGTCATTCAAATCAATGTTATGTGTATATAAATTAGAATGATGAAGTTTGTTAATTTGATCATTAAAAATTAATCTAGACAATCTTTTCATTTAATTTATAAAATTATTCAAATTATGTATGAATGACGAATAATTATGACAAGTTGACATTTTAATTTTGAAATCAAACTTTATAAATTTTTATTATTTTATTATGTGAAATATGTATATCTAACATATTATAATATTTTCAACTTACATTACTGTTAATATAAGAATTTCGATTTAAAACCAAAGCCGTACATCAATTCCTCACAGATCAGTAAAATTGATAATTTAATTGTAGAAAAATTCCTTTAGCCACAAGTAAAGACAGTCACTATAAGTTACTAATTGGTTAGTGTAATTTTAAATAATTGTGACTATTAAAAGAAAAATCGAATGATCTTTGTAGTAACGAATACGTCATATTTAATATTTAGAAATTTTAACGTAGGTATCAGTTTGTAAATACTCAATTATTGAAAAAAAAATTCATGAACATTTGTAGATGGAGGCAATATGCATACTTGGCAATTTTTTAGTTTTGTAGGTTGAGTTTTAAATAATTTTGACTAATGAAGAAAATTGAACGCATCTTTTAGATACTGACATGAATTGAAATATTTATAAATTTTAAATTGGGTATTTATTATATTTAAATAATTTTAACTATTTTAAAAAGAAAAATCAATTAACCTTTGTAGATGAAGGTACTATGATATTTCATAATTTTTAAGTTTTGTCATTGAAATAAAATGACTATCAAAAAAAATCGAACGATCTATTTAAAACGGGGTTTAGTATGTATTTATTATTTAGTGGTTAAGTTCTTAATAATTCCTGACTATTGAAAAGAAAAATCAAACAACCTTTTAGAGACGGAGTAGTATATAATATTCATAATTTTGAAATTTTATCGTCGAGATTTAAATAATTTTAATGATGAAAAGAAAATTTATCTATTAGATAAATTTAGTAATATAGTATTCATAATTTATATATTTAAACAATGGAAAATTATATTTATATTAGCTAGATTATATAGGGATCATTAATTTACTTCATTATAATTTGTCTTATAATTAAGAGGAAAAACATATTCAAATATCTAGAATACTCATAATTGTCTTAGGAATCGTATTAGCATTCTTATGCTTAAATAAAAGAATTTGTATCCTAAAAACCTATCATGATTGCATGCATCAACATACTTCTTTAAACAATTCTCAAAAATTTAGAACAATAAATAATTGCACACAAAAAAATATTAAAGTCCAAATCAGAAAGATCAACCTAGACAGGAATTAAAACCCCATGAATCTTAAGTGATGGAAGTTATCCCATGGCCAAAGTACAATATTATTGAAACCATAATTCTGGGAAAAATATGGGCTGAACATACACAGGCAATTTTCTCTATAACTATTAGCTTATTATTTTCAAACTATGCGATTCTTTTTTTAAACTCAAAAGAATGTGTTTACACTACTAAGAAAAAAACTTCATTCCTCAGATACCTATCGAGCGAACATACAAAGTTGATGGAATTCCCCAGTCGGTCAGCCTGAAAGTGAGTCATTAAAACTGAACACTGCAATACCAAAACCGACGGACGACTCCGCTTTAAAACTCAATTGCTTTCATCCAAAATGACAATTAAGCTTCAAATCAAAACAGCTTTAAAATTCTATAATCCATCACCGATATCGAAACGCAACCCATATATATATATACACAACATATCCCAAAAATAAAGTAATGTCGGCATAAATGATACATATCAGACTCGAATACAAACGACAACAACCGACAAGCGCTAGTTTCAAAGGAAAATACAACAATCAAAATGCTTGACAACACATCAAATCGGGGATCAGAGGATCCTTCCGCCACCCGAGGCTCACCTAGCTACCTGAACAAAGCACCCCTCAACGTACCTTTGGCCAATCACGCCTCACAACTGCACAAATGAATGCCCAATTTAAAAGTGGGTAAGCTCGCTATAAACCTAACACGTGTGTAAACTTACCATACCTAACGAAATAATCAATAATATAATAGTCGAATATGAAGGAAATACATATATCCGTGCATTACCTAAAAGATCATCAGACTTATACATAAAGTATAAAAATACCAGACTCATACAAAGTATAGCGTACATCGCACTCATACACTAAGTATAAAGCACACCGGCTTCCGATACACTAAGATAAAAGACACAGCCTTATACACCAAGTATAAGGCACACCGCTCTTATACACTAAGTATATAGTACACCGCACTAAGAACAATAGAAGTAACACTATATACTAAGTATAAGGCACATATCAAGCCGCAGATATCCCTGCAAGGAAGCGAGACACTGAACCCTTAATCATCCCAACACAGCCAAATCCTCGATACTCAAGTCACCTTGTCATACATAACTCTAACCATCACCTCTCAATAACCAAAGCCACTTACCCTAAACACCTAGAAACAGAATCAAAACCTATTACTATACCGCTCTAAGATACATAACCAACCTTAGTGAACTATTTCTAACCAGTTCTGATAATTATCGAATTATAATCTCATCGAATAAAGAACCTCCAATCAATTCCCTCCGCCAAAATTCCATCTTATCATTTAATTCAACTTATAAGTCATCTAATTTAACTGCATGTCCCTAATTAATAACCATATCCTAAATATCAATTATAATTCAACTGAAGACTTTTTCAACCTAACGTTTTTTAGTCCAATTTTAAATCACCCACCTAACATCACAATAGCTACAATAAGGCCCCAAAATAACCTCCTACACATTTAAATGGCCTAGAAAATATCAACCCAAAAAGTCAACGAAAACCTAGAAAGTCAACTCCGACCATAACGCCCTCAACAAATTTAAATCACGAATTAATCACTTATATGCTCATGTAACCCATAACTAACCAAGATTCACTTGAAAATTGAATTATGGAAAAGTCAACCATGCCTAAACCCAAGAAATATCTCAAAAAGACTGAACTTCATACCCTTAACCCCGAAGAGAACGATTGTGGTAACGATATTCTGCTAAACGATCTTGAGTTTGGAGCTTATTAATCGGCTATATAAATGGAAAAGAAATTTTTAAGGGGGAGTGGGTGAATATCTCGGCTCTAGAGCAGAAATATAGTTAAGACGATCTCAAATGATGACGCTGGAAGAGTAAGTGTCATAGATATTTAAAAACTCTATGTCCTGCCTCAGTCAAGTTATTCTCCTCATTTACTTAAATCTCCAATTTAACCCGATTCAGAAAGATAAATATTCCATGGTAAAACTACTTCATTATAAATGTAATTCGCTAAAAATTTACGTAAATAATATTATCATCGAAATTATTATATTATCCCCGGGCTCAATTCTGTATCTAAATTTTTTTTTTTCAGAACGAGTTATTACAATCTACTCAGCCTAATAAAATTGACCTGAAATTCTACTAACCAAAACAATCAAGGTGAATATATAATAACACAAAATCCAACATCACACAAAAAATAAAAGCAATATTTAACATCTACTCGCCAACCGCGAACTGGATCGGACCCACTTCTCACATCCCTACCGATAACTCCGCAATTTCATCTCGCCGAATTTAAGATCTGGACCACAAGCAATCGGTCGAAACTCATACGAAAACTGATCGTGCTAACGACATCAAAGTCGAATTCCCAAATGCTTTCATCCTCTCTCTCGATCCTTTGGATTTCTTCTGCTCGGGCAACAGAATTTGCCTATTACATTTGCCTTCCTTGGGTAACAATAGTCAATATAACTAATTGCATGAACCATCCCACCTCCTCCGCCCGAAATCTCTCTCCGGTAGATACTTCAAACTTCCAGAAAACTGCATTTGATCCCACAAATAATGTCTCCAACTTTCAGCTCAAAATCATGGGTCGGATAGCCTCGTGATTAACCTGTCGGGAAGCATAGGCAATCACCTTCCCATTCCCGCATCGTAACACACCCCAATACCCGATACACGCGACTACTTATAAATCTAGCCCCTGTAATCTATTTCTGGGTATCGCTAACACCGGAAATTCTAAGTCAACTTCTCCTTAATACCCCGAAACAATCCTCTCACAATCATCATCATCCCAAATAAACGGAACTCCTTTCGCTCAACTCGGCCATTTTATGAATCATAGAAAAGTCTTGATGAATCTCCCCGTAATAACCCCAAGAAACTCTTAACTTTCGGGCCACACTCAGACGCCCTGTCACACCCTCCACCTTCTTCAAGATCAACACAAATACCCGAGAAATAAATACACCCAGAATTGCACTGCCAACCAACTCACATTTGGAAAACTGCATACAACCTGCAAGCCGTCTCTGTCCTCAACACAATCAGAAATGCCTCTCATGCTCCTCCTCCCTCTAGAATATATCGAATATCATCAATGAATACCACCAACCAGATACTCCTAAACACCAACATTTTGTGCATTTGTCAACTAAATGAAATTATAAATTCATAATGTCCATAACGAGATCGGGAAAGCCGATTTCGAATATCCCCTCCCTTTGATCCTCAACTGATTTATAACCAAACCGCAACCAATCTTCGAGAACACCTTGGCATCCTTTCGCCACCGATCAAACAAATCAATAATTTGACAACGGGTATCGGGTTCCACGGTCATTATTCAATCAGCCTATAGTCACTTTAACAAAATTTCATCGAACCATCCTTCTTCAAGGTGTTCAACATCAAGACCCTACGGAGATACAACCTTCCCACCAAATCAACCATACCCCAAGAACCCAACACACCTCTTCCGGACCAATCTCCTAGCCCCAAGTGCCGAGGCAACTCTTAAAATTTTGTGTCTCCACAAACGGATATCCGGGTCTTCCTGAATCCAGTAAAAGAATTCTTCCACAACCATGAATGTATTGATGTTCTCCTCAACCATCCATAAAATAAAATTAAAAGCTCAAATGGAAGTGAGATCAATGTACAACAACCACCACAAATAATCAAAGGACGTCTCTATATACAAATCTGAAATCTAAACTCCAATTCTCCCACAGTGGTCATAATCTTCATGAAGTAAAGGCACACAACATACGATAAGGCGTAAATAAAACTCGGTGAACAAAAAAGAACGCCAGAGTCCCCACCTGGGCCAATAAAGAATAATGTACCCCACACCACTGGGGGCATTCGGGCCTCCCCGACGAAATCATTTAACTGTTTGACCAAATTGGTCAGTCGCTACCAACGGCACTCCTCCTGAGAATCCCACAGCCCATATCCTCGGCTCCACGGCCGCCGAATCGAACAACGGTTTTACCTTTGATAACCGCCTCTACAGCCAAACCGGTGCTGAAGTATTAGCAGCCCTCTCCTGGGAAGTTTGGGGACACTCATTCGCCAAATATCCCGAAGCACCGCATCGATAGTGACAAGACCACCCTCTCCCGCAATCCCGCCGCTTGTGCCCAATCCGACTCACAACGCAACAACGATACCGACCCCGGAAGACTACTCGACCTCACGATCTCGCCAGCAGCCCACCGCAGCGAGGAAGATATCCTCGGCAACCGTCGGGAGCAGACCGGCGGACTACCCAGACGACTGGCCGTCCGTCCTCCAATCCCCAGAGCTGCATAGCCCACCTGAAAAGAAAGCTCACGACCTCCCATCCACTCGCCTCCGCCTAACCTAGCCCATCTCGTGGTCGATTCCTCACAACACGGAAACTAGGTAAATCCATCAGTCAGACCAAAGACGCATCTCCCACGCCAACCCATCCTCGAATCTATGATCCTCTTCGCCTACCGGATAAACATCAGAAGTAGTCGGTACGTATCAATCGAACTGGTTTCATATGCCTCTACCGACCTCGAACCTCGAAGTCAACGAAATCAAAATTTCTCCAAGGCCGCCTATGGGTTTCTTGGTTAATACTCCTCCCGGGAAGAGCTCAACAAATCACTCCCGTGATTACATGAACCTCCCTCTCGCAGCTGGGAGATTTAATTCTACAAAGTTCTCCTTCATCACGCACCCTCAAGCCTATAAGCAAGAACTTCACCTCATCTCGCCCACAATCCCATCGGCTCAAAAATCGACTTCATATCCCGATGAACTTCACAGCCTGCTCGCGAACCCCCTGAAACTTCGAAGGATCCTTCGTAAAAACCGATCAAAGAACTCTGCCCGAATTCGAACCCGTGTTGCTCGACCACCGAAGATTCACACTCTCTACGAGGTCTGGCCCCAACCTCCTCAACATGCCTGTAAGCACGCACCTCCGGACTCGCCGGTCCACGCCTGCACTCACCCACGCCTATACCCCTACCAGCTCGGGCCTCCTCCGCCTACCTCCGGCACCTCTCGCCGACTCCTCGCCTCGAACTCCGCAATCCCTCACCGCCCACGCAATAAAGAAAGACCTGTGACTTTTACAAAAGACACCACCACAACGACTCAAGGAAAAACAAGTCGACACAACCAGATACCCAAGTAATCCGAAACCTAAGCTCGATAATTAAATCAACGACTCTTAGTCGGCCGCCTGAAAGCAGAGTCATTAAACTGAACACCAAAGTCACCAAACCGATGGATCTAATTCGCTTTAAAACTCAATTGCTGTCCAAAATGGATCACAATTAAAGTTTCTCAAATCAAAACATGAAATTTATATCCATTAGTTTATATCAAACGACCAACCCATATATATATACACAACATATCCCAAAAATAAAGTAATGCCGGGTATACAAAAAGACGCATACATAATCATCCTCGAACACAAACAGTCAAATTTAAAAGGCTAAAGTTTCAAAAGGAAAATACAAATATTCAAACAATGACAACACATCAAAATCGATCAGTGAGATCCTCTCTCACTGACGCTCACCTAGCCATGAACAAACTCAACAAATTGCTCAATCACCGGCCTCAATAACTCAAGTAATAAATGAAATGCCGCCCAACGCTAAAAAGTGAAGCCATGAGGCTTGTTTTAAACTTAAACGTGGCAAACTTACCATACGGAACGAGATAGTCAGAATTATAATAGTCAAAATGAATGAAATACATATATCCAGCACTATCTAATCAGGTCATCCAACATAATTCCAAAGAAAGTCTCATACATAATACATGAAGATATAATAGAAAGTTTCAACAAACAATAATAATTCCGTAAAAAGAAATCAAGAGACTCAAATAAATCTAATTAAACTCTAGTCACGTAAACCTCCTATCTCTCATATCCCCACCAAGATAACAACTCTAATGCGCATATACCAAACTGGCTCACCCGCAGGAATGGACTAATCAATAATCACCCCGCACTTATACCGCAGTATAAGGCCAAAACCGCACTTATACACAAAGTATAAGGCACACCGCACTTATACACAAAGTATAAGGCACATCGCACTCATACACTAAGTACAAGGCACACCGCTCTTATACACTAAGTATAAGGCACACCGCCTATACACTAAGTATAGTGACACACCGACTTATACACTAAGTATAAGGCACATATCGTCAAAAAAGATATCCCGTAAGCGAATTTGAAATACCTAACCCCTCAATCATCCCAACATAGGTCAAACTCGATAATTAAGTCACCCTGCTCATACATAACCTTAACCATCACCTCTCACAACCTCGCCGCCACTACTCCCTAAACAATATCCAAGCACACAGCCTAAACATCTCACAATCGTAAGTCAAACACAATCACGACAAGGCCACATAAATCATAAGGTCGTACAAGGCCATTGTGAATCATAAGCGCCGACAAGGCCAATAAATCGTAAATATAAGTCGGGAGTTCAAGCTATTACTTACCTCAAGCAATCTTCAACGCCATGAATATAATCACATAATCATAACAATTCGTTAGATGTATATCATTCCTAATTTAATCATAACACAATAACATGTATATCATTCTCACATAATCATATCATAATAACATGTATATTTCATTCAGATAATCATATCACAATAACATGTTCACACAATTTAAAGTACTAGAAGAACACCTAGATAAGATTCACCTCTGCTTAGCTACCTTGTGTAAAATCTTCGCGAAAAGACAATCAATGAATCGCCCTTTTCACGATCAACGCCAAAACAACACCCAGAAAATTTGAAGGGAATCAAGACCTATTACTATACCGCATTTTAGAAGATACATAACCAACTCTTAAGCGGAACTATTTCAAACGGCCTAACATGACTTAATAACTATCGAATTATAATCTCATCGGACACAACCTAATCACGCTAAAATTCCATCTTATCACTCTTTAACATTTTAATTCAACTTATAAGTCATTCTAATTAATCAACAGGTCCCACTTAACAACCTATAATTCAAATATCAATTATAATTCAACTTTGAATTAACACTTTTTTCAAATCCTAATCGCCTTTAATCAATTTTAAATTGGTCAATTTACCATCAATAGCTACAATAAGGCCCCAAACAACCTCCTAAGTACATTTAATGTCTTAGAAAATATCAACCCAAAAAATCAACTAAAACCTAAAAGTCAACTCATTCATAACGCCCTCAAACAACCTCTAAATCAATGTAATTAATCACTTATATACGCTACGTAACTCCATAACCAACTAAGATTCATCATAAAATTGAATTATGTTTCAACTAAAATTCAACCATGTCAAAACCTAAGAAATATCTCAAAAGACTGAACTTTCATACCTTAACTCAAGCAGAATGATGTATAACGATATTCTACAAACCATCTTGAAGCCTGAGCGACAATCAAGAGAAATGAAAAAGAAATTTTTTAAGGGGGAGAGGGGGCGAATATTCGGCCCTTGTGAGAAGCAAGGTTAAGCATTTATCTCTAAAACGATGATGCTGAAGATAAAGACTGAGTAGATATTTAAAAACCCAGTCCTGCTCTGCTTCGGTTAATTCTCCTCCTTATCTATTCTAAATCTCCACCTAACCCGATTCCAAAGATAAAATATTCCATGGCAAAAACTACTAAATTATAAATGTAATTGCCAAAAAATTTTACTTAAATAATATTATCATCTAAATTATTATATTATCCCCGGTCCCACCGAATCGAAAATTAAATTTTTTTTTTTCAGAACGGTTACATAGCTTGATATTTTATAGACCGAGATAATGATACTTTAATTTTTATGCTAATAACATATAAATTTTGCTTATTAGGATATATTTTGTTACTAATATATATGAAATAATAATTATGAATAGTAACTTAACTTGATATATACTGATTTTATTTTGTTTTTCAAAACTGCATTGTATTTTAAAATTATTATTATTAACTTTATTTTACTATAATAATTTAATTATATTTTATACATATCATGTTTATACTTTTATAAAACTATTAATCGGTCCTATTATACCATCTAAACTACGTTGTTCATTTTTCTAAATTAGTAATATTCATAATATTGTTGGTTACTAATATAAAGTTTCATATTATATTAAGTGGTAATAAGAGTATAATTAGCAAACTTTGTTGCCAATTTTGTATTTCAAACAATGTGAATATCCAATTAGTTATATATACAAGGTAAATATATTTATAAGTGATATCCCATTAATTTACATTGTTTTTCCATTACGAGTAAATATAACAAGAGAGAATTGAAAAATAATAAAGTGAGAACTACTCAAATCAAAAACTATCAAGAAGTAATACATCCAAAATACTAGACATAATAGATAAAGCTAAAGAATTCACATTTGAAGACATAATTGATAAGACTGATATTTTGACAAATGTAAGATCATTATGAAAACTTCAACTCCACATTTATTCGAAAGCAAAGCTCATAATTAATTCTATGAAATAGAACAGTTATTATATATTACATATTATTAGTTTTAACTATGTATAATAGTTCTTAATTTAGTCAATAAATTGTTAGAGAAGATATCAAAAGATTGGACATCATTTAAGTTTAAGACTCCTTTTAGTTAAGACAAACTATTATTTTAAAATCATTACGAGTTAATACCTACATAGATAATAATAAAAAATAAATTGTATGATAAAAGATGCTATTAATCAACAAAGAATAAAAATAGTAAACAACAAGAATCTAAAATAGAGTAAATTGATTCGAGTATGATGATGACGCATCAAGATATCAACTTTAATTAAAAATAAAATGACAAAAGATGAAGAAATTTTGACGACGTAAGAATGAAAAATTGAATTTTTAGATAACAAAATTTAAAATATGTAGATACATTTTCGCTTACGATTTCCAGTTTTGTAATTGCTGCATCATCCAGCCTCATTTGCAGCATCCTTTCGATGTATCCTATTTTATAATAATATCACACATGTATCGAGTCAGTTTAATATAACTACCAACGCATCTCCATAATACATGGACACAATCTTATAAAGAGGAGGCAACGAAAGCGAGGTAATGGTACAGGGAGGTAGATCGATCTTTTACGAGGAAATCGATAATTTTAAGTATATAAAGTATATTTATTCAATACTTTATTTTTTACCTTTATAATTATAACAATGAAATCACATGTAATAAAGTTACACAATTTTATGTTACATTTTATAATTATAACAACGAAATCACGCTTAACAAAGCTACCACGCAACGACATCCTTTATAACTAATATATATAGAAAGTAACGAGTTGTCTTAAAGTTTCTTTCCTTTCGTGATCGAATGCACTAAAATATCCATAATGAAGTGGTATGACATATTTTGATCAATTTTAATTAAATTACAAAACTACAAATACAAATCCTTTAATATAGGGTTCTAAATGCAAATAGAATTATTTTATTATGTGACTCTATTACAAGTTGTATATGATACGAATTATAGAACTCTACTTAATAAAAATTCATATTTGATATAAAAATCAACACATCGCTTTACTTGAATAATCAAAAGTATTATGGTAAGAATAACTACGGTTGTAATATTGCATATTTCTTCAAAAATTATACTTGTATAAAAAACAATCGAAAGTTTATACCAAAATTTCACAATCAAGTCAAGAATTTTTTAAATTTTGTTTGAAACATGTAGAATTTGTTCTTTTGAAAAAATTATAGCTACAATAATTCACATCTAGTAATGAAAAATAATACTCCCTCCGATTTTTTTTAGTTGACATCCTAGCATTTTTCACGTAATTAAGAAACAATTAAGAATGTAGTACATTTTACCTATATATCCATAATCAATAACTAAAATAATAATTAATAGCATTAAACATAAAGTAAAACTTGTATATTCACTATGTAACTTTTGAATACATTAAGTAGGGACTTAAAAGGAAAAATTAATGAAACATTGTATTAGAATTCTTGTAAAACCGTAATGCACTGCTAATTAATAAATTAAATGCTGGATTATTAAATTGATTAACGTAAAATTTGAAACCATAAAATTTGGAAACCACTTTATATTTTATGTAAGATAAATGTTGTTTGAAAATTTATAGTCGAGGAAAAGAATCGAGAGGTATCGCTGAATTGAAACTAATTCTCATCCGAATAAGCTCGTTTTCCCTCATCTTTTCCCACTTACCAAACAACCCCTTAAAAACAAAACAAAACAAAACAAAAATAAAAAAGAAAGAAAGTAACCCCGATCTCCCCTTCCCTATCGAACTCCTCCCTCTCCCCTTCGATTTTCTCCGATTACTCTATCTCGCAGTTTTTGACCCTAAATTTCTTGGAGTAGCTTCCTCATCATCCTCTTCGATTCAAGGTAAAAAGGCTTCGAAACTGTATTTCTTGAGATTCAATTAATTTGACTTTGTTGACTTTTGTGTTTTTCTTTATTTTTATCGCTTCAATTCGATTCTCGGGCTTTAAAGGAGTTGTTCTTGAAGTCAAATTATTGCCGACGACTTCATGACGCTTGTGGACGTTTGACTTTTGGGAACTTAGTTTGACTTCGGGTTTTTGGGGTTAATATCGTATATAACTATTAGCTAGGCCGAACTTATACTATGTTATATCATAATAATAAATTTTTGGTAGAAAAGTGTTGGTGCTGGGTTGACTAAGTTGACTTCGGGTTTGACTTGGTCAAAACGTGTTAAAATAATATAGGTATGTTCTGGTGTTGAAATCAATGAGAATTGATTCCATTTATTATGCCTGGCTGCGAAGAATCGTGGTATCAATTCATTTACCAAATATTAAATGTGATTATCGAACTTAGTGTTCAACTTAGTAATCGATATTACTAGCCATGGCTTCACGATAATTTGCTGCGAGCGATTGTTGATTCATCATTAATCGTTATAATAATAGTAATTTAATAATTATTATTATTATAAACTTACTATTATCTCACCTGGGCCAATAATACACAGCCGACGCTGAAGTTATATCATGTATGAAATTAGAACTATATAATCAGAAATGTATTTAATTACAAAGGCTCTACATTTTTACGTAATAACACTGAATGAAATAGAATCAATTAAATAGTTATTTAATTGGTTCAGTAATTTTAGTATTTACTTCCATAACTCAAAGATTATTCATTGACTCATTACTATTTAATTAGCTTAATTAAATAGCTTCAATCCCACAAGAACTCCAATAGTGTCTAACGAACTACTGTAGTTAACGAGTCAAGCTAATATTTCAACGGTCGCTTATCGGCTTGCTTGAATCCGCATTGGTATAAGCAACTTAGGTTTTTCAAATAAGTTTCAGAAAACTTTTTTCACCAAAAAACCCAGGTACCGCCATTTGGACGGTAAATTCTCCCAAGAATTTTGGGGTTTTTCTCGCTTTTGTTCATCCTTGTTTACTAGCATGTATTAGTTCTCGATTCAACCCTCCCGCGCGACTAACTGTAGATATCATACGATTGATATTACAACAAGGAGCCGAGAGTCACCCACGTTGTGAATTTGAAGCGTGTGGATTTTGGCTGAATTTACCTCACGCACCGTAAGTTCTTCCTGCTCATATATTTAATTATATGTTGTATCAATAAATTTAGCATTTACTTTAAAGATCCCCCGAACCATGGATTTGTATTTATACCCTATCCATAGTAATTTTTCTTCAAAGGGCATCATGAGCCAAATTAAAGTTACTTTACATTATTTATTTTATGCTTGTTTTGTGTTTTATCAATTTTATTTGATTAATTGCTCATATATTTTATCGATAAGAGGCGATGAGAATAAATCACTGTTCTTGATTATTGATTTACACATGTGTTGGGCAAGTTTATGATGATGTATTATCATATTTTGTTAACATGGGATTTTGTTCATTAAAAGGACGATGAATTGATTTTTGCCAAACAGCTTTTAGAAATGTTTGGGGCGGTAAAAATTTTTAAATTAAACCTAATTTTTCTGGAACCCAGATAGCACGTAGAAGATTTCTATTAAATTTCATAATTTTTGGATTTTTCTAAGTGCCTCAAACAATTTTGAGATTTCTCGACTGTTTAATTAATAATTAAATATAAAAAATTTCATTTTAATGAACGACCAAAGGGAATTTGTTCAAGAAAATTATGGAGTTTAACATGTTCGAATGTCATAAATTTTGAAAATTTTAAAGCCTAAACGATTTTACAAATGACTAAATTAAATCAAACCGAAGCAATATGGTATTATTACTATAATCGGCCGACCGACCGCCACCCACGGGGCGCCCGTGTCGGATCGGGGTGATTTTGGTACCAAATGACGGGTCGGACGACGACCTAGGCTGAGGGCTGCGTCTAATCGTAGCCTCCATTGGCCGGGTCGGCCCTGTTTATTATGACGTTGTGCTCCCAATTTTGAAAACCCTAATTCCGAATTTATTCCTTATTTCGGTTTCCTAAAATTATGGGACTAGTTATATTTCGGTTTTTATTGATTATTTATCATTTTAATTCATCAATTCTGTAATAATTATGTGATGACAATTACTCATTTCCTTTATATTATATCTTTTTAAATTAATTCTAGTGCTTATATAACAATTATGGTAACAATTTCACTACTTAATGTATTTTAGAAAATATTTGTGATGAATATTTTCTATATTATGTATATGGTTAAGAATATGTAATAATATTAATTGACATGTGTATGAGAATTGAGTTTATATTAATTACTTATTATAATTACATGATTAATTAATTGATAATTACAACATGCATTTTCCAATGCCATTTAAAATATTTATTAAGTTCATTTATGTGATTTAATAAAGTGCCTATATTTTGTAAATGGTGATTGAACGGAGTGTACATGGGGACGCGGGCCCATTTATTTATTTTCTCGGTCCGCGAACCGCAATGCTGTAAATTAATCTTCTAAGTCATATTTCTTGTATTTATTTATTTATCGCTTTTACCCACAAGCTTGCAAGCTAGCAATACGTAACTGAACGAAGTATACCGA
>JADFUC010001032.1:2500-27500 GCA_019722365.1 Lithospermum erythrorhizon
AAAGACTCATAAGAAGTTGTTAATGGAGCTATTATCAAATTCTGAGGAGTCGGTGTACCAATTTATGTCGAATTGTCTGGTATATAGTTCCTCGAACTGCATTTCTAAACGAGCCAGAGCCAACCCGAATTGATCTGTAAGGTCGGCTACAGAACGAATACGTTTATTTTTCAAATGATTCATATCGTCGAGTGTACCCATTCCAAATTTAAGTCCGATCAAATGATCGGCAGCCGCCAATATATCTCGTGGTAACAAAAATGTGTTGTTTTGAGGTATATCAAGGTTCAGTCTTCGATTCATATTTCGACGACCAATCCTTCCTAATTCACATCTTTGTTGAAAGAATTTCTTTTGTAATTCCTTACATAAGGATTCAGAAAAAACTGGATCCCCACCTACACAAGCAAATTGTTGATAAACCCAAAATGGCATTTTTGACCCAATTTTTTTCTCTCCTTATCATTCAGAAAGACAAAAAAATTTCAGGATAGCAACATTCTCTAGAATTTCTCTTAGATTCAAACCCATAGCTGATAATAGAACTAAAATAGATATTTTTTGTTTCCTACTCACACGAGCCCATATCCTCGCTTTTCTATCAATCTCTAATTCTGATCTTCCTCCCCAATCTGATATTATGGTACCGGTATAGACCGAAATTGCGTTATGGTCCAATTCTGACCGGTAATAAATACCGGGGCTTTGCAATATTTGATTTATCACAATTCTATATATTCCATTTACTACAAAAGTTCCCGAGGAATTCATTAGAGGAATATTTCCAATAAAAATGGTTTGTTCTTGCATATCCCTGCCGGTTTTCCAAATTAATCCAGCAGATATATATAATTCAGAAGAATATGTGAGTGATTCATACACAGCATCTCTTTCCTTTATCAATGGTTCTACCAATTGATATGTTTGCATAAATAATTGAAATTCGATTTCTTGATCTGTATCTTCAATTTTTGGAAACTTATAAAGTTCTTCCATCAAACCCTGATCAATGAACCTACAAAATCCTTCAAATTGGATCTGATTAAATCCAGGTATTGTAGACATTCCCTCATTTGCATTCCCGAGCATTTTGAATTTCCCATTTATCAAAAAATCCCATTAGTGGTTGATTCTTCATCGAATTTTATAAAAGATCTAGCAATGCTGGAATTTATATTCTGTTTACTGAATAACATGAAAATCTTCTCTTATCTCTTATATAGACTAAAAAATCGAACAGAGTTCTTTTTTTATTACCTCTTTTCTTCTTTTATTCTACTTAGTTTATTTTATTTCCTATTTTAAAATCGAGTTAAAGAATATTCGAATTTTAAATTACGAACTTCCCATTATGTTACAATACAACATTTCCCCAAAATTGTTTTCCTTGGACTACGGGCGGGAAGGATGAAAGCGGGTTGGTATACTAATTCCTCACCCGCAAACCAGCCCTTCCCGTAGGTTATTTTCTCAACAGATACGTAATTGTAGGAGTTTAATTTGGATATAATTCGAAAAAGCAAACGACAAGTCCAAGCCAAAAAAATATGAAAAATAAAAATTTTTCATATTTCTAAGATTAAACAAAAGGATTCGCAAATAAAAGTGCTAATGCTACAACCAGCCCATAAATTGTTAAAGCTTCCATAAACGCTAGACTAAGTAATAAAGTGCCTCGTATTTTTCTCAGCTTCAGGCTGTCTCGCGATAATTCTACAGCTTCGACCTGCGGCAGTTCCTTGACCAACCCCAGGTCCACAGGAAGCAAGCCCTACAGCCAATCCAGCAGCAATAACAGAAAGCGGCAGAAATCAGTGGATTCAAGGATAAGTTCCTCGTAAATTAAAAAAAAAGAAATGGTTAATGATACAATCAACCAACGAATTATGACTTAATTATTCCGTCGCTAGATTCATCCAGTCGAAGTAACTAACTCGAATTGAAGTAATCTTAATTAGATTGTTGAATCGCCGGAACTACTTCTATTTTTTTTTTAGTTTGTATCCGGCAGAGTCCTTGCGAACCTATACAACTTCTGAAGCTCTTCCATTTTTTGGTTGCGAACTGTTATTTGAATTATTCTAATCTTTCTTTATTTCATCTGTTTATTAATGCGGAATTCACAGTCATAATGAAACAGTAGCTACTTTTATTGACTATTGAAACTCATCTCAAATTCCCTCTCTACAGTAATAAACAAATGAAATAGATTTAGTTCATATATAACAAGTCAATATCTAATATCACATATACATGTTTTTTCTTTCTATAACGTAAACAAACTAGTTATTCATCTTAAATTGAATTGGATTCATGAATTAAGTATCGAAATAACTATAAAAGTTAACTTATAGCCATTCAATTACATTACATATACCCATTATAAACCTATCTAACAAAAATTTGGATGAATCAGAAATTCTTCTTTATCATTATTCCCACGGATGCTGAAATGAAAATGGATTAAGCAAATTATTGCAGAGAAATCGAATTATTTGATTGATCTAAGTTTAGGCAATTTTTTATTTATAAATATTAGCTTTTGTTCAAGAATTGAACAAAAAAAACTGAAACCAGAATTGTTTCGCTAGCCTCTTTTTATTTAAAAAAACACCACCATATAGTAAACATATACTACAAGAATTTTTATGCAAATTCAAACTAACTATTATTATTTGAATAGTTTTAATAGGCTTACCAACATAAACGAATACTCATTGAGAGTAAGTTTATAAATTAAACGGATTTGGGGAGTTTAGAAAGATCTTTGAATCTCTTTCCTTTCTTTTTTACAAGTCTCTAATATCATAACTTTTTATATTACTCTAGATTGTATATACCCTAATTGATATTTAGTAAGTAAATGCCATATTAGCCGCGCATATAGGCTAAGCTAAAAAGACTATTTCAATGATGGCCTCCATGGATTCACCTATATACGCCGCAGCTAAAGTTGCAAAATAAGAGCTTGAATACCACTTGTAAATAACCAAGGAACATGACAGGAACCACTGAAGGTACTAAAGAAACAAGAACAACAACAACTAATCTTATCAGCTAAGATATCTGAAAAGTCGAAAAACTAAGTGATAAGGGCTTTGTGAAATCTTCTAAGATGTTGATTAAAAAGGATTGGGGCTGGCTGAATATATTTCCCGAAATAACTTAATCCCTCAAGACCCGCATAGAAATATGCCACTGAGGTAAAGCTAAAGCAACAGTAGTATTTATATCATCTGTGGGTGCGGCTAACTCTCCATGAGGTAATTGTATTATTTTCCAAGGTAAAAGAGCTCCTGACCAATTAGAAACAAAAATAAATAGAAACATAGTTCCAATAAAAGGAACCCAAGGACCATACTCTTCGCCAATTTGCGTTTTACTTACATCTGAATGAATTCAAGAACATATTCGAAGAAATTGCCCGCTAATGGAATAGTTTGTGGGTTACGAACAGCCAGTGCGGCTGAACCTAATAGCAATTACAACCCAAGAAGTAATAAGTACTTGACCGTGGACCTGGAAACCCCCTATTTGCCAATAGAAATGTTGGCCTACTTCCACACCGGATATATCATATAACCCCTTTAGTGTGTTGATGGAACATGATAGAACGTTCATATTGCCCTCTAAAAAAATCAAACTTTAAACAGAATTTTTGATTCAAATCCACCTTTTGCCTACTTGAACTGGATATTTCAACTAACAAATTACATAATAAAACAAGATGCCCACATAAGAACATCCATGCCCAGACCGATAAACTATTCATACCAAAAGGGTTATATCCATTGATAAGTTGTGAAGAGTTTAACCATAAATAATCTCTTAACCAACCCATCAAATAAGTGGATCCCCAGTTCTTTTTCTTTCTTTTTGAAATTAAGAAAAAGAGAAAACTATTCCAGAAATCTATGGGACTTCCGAAGTAAGTTATTTATCTTATTATTAATCAAGAATTTCTTATATAGCTAGAACGCCCTTCACAAATTGCAAATACTAATTTGTTAAGAATTAATCGGATTGAAGATATAGCGTCATCATTTGCTGGAATCGAAATATCTGGTGAGAAATGGGGTCACAATTTGTAATGATTAAACAAATTGTTGGAATTCCCAAAGTGATACACTCGCAGGGCCGTATATATTTTTTCGTGCTGATCGACGATGATACATTATCGGGTGTAACCCTTGCTCATATTTAATTCTGCCCAGATATGTTTCTGTGCTGGATAATTCGTCTTTCAGCATAGCTTCATCTCTTTCGGAAGTATGATTGAATTTCCCTGTTTTTGTCTCCATTCTAAAGTCACGGAACTTATAAAGCCTGGTTTCAGTGACCACCCGTTAACATACCGCTGGCCATTTTTTATTAACATAATGACATCGGGCCCTTATTGCAGCCCACGCTACTGAACAATCAGTTGTTTTATTTTTGTACCAAATAATTAAGAATTGTTTTCCCCTACTTGCCGCATCAAAAATCAAATCACAAGCTTCTGATAAAAAACGAGCAGTTTTAGTAAGATTTATAATATGAATACCTTTACGCTTTGCAGAAATATAAGGGGCCATTTTAGGATTCCATTTCCTAGTACCATGGCCAAAATGAACTCCTGCTCATCATCTCTTCCTAAACGGATGTTCCAATATCTTCTTGTCATTTCTCCCCCACCCTCTTTCTTTTTGGAAAAAGAGAACCCTGAACTGAAATAAATAATTGTTCCGACGGAACCTTCTCTTCTACCGTAGATTGGCCAGATAGACAACCCTAAATCCATTATTCCTTTATCATTATCTTTCATTATTTTTGATTACCAAATCAAATGATCCCAGATAGTGAAAAGGATGAATCCACTCTTAGGAGTCATTAAATCCTATAAATGATTGTTCTAGTGTATCATGGAAATTCTTTGATAAGGGACGAATCAAATAATTTTCTGTGGTGTAACAAAATATCTTGCACCTCCCCCCTGAATAGATTCTTTTTTTTTGTTTCGAAAGGAATGTTGTTATGTTGTTTTGAAGTTGAAGGGTATACTAATCCTTTGAATCCGGTACCAACAGGTATCATCCCCCCCAAAACAACGTTTTCTTTCAGACCCTTCAACCAATCAATACGGCCCCGGAGAGCCGCCTTTGCTAAAACCCGAGCGGTTTCTTGAAAACTCGCCTCAGATATGAAACTTTGAGTATTGAGTGATGCTCTTGTTATTCCCAATAAGACGGCTCGGTAACAGATCGCTTCTTCTAGCACGCCCCATTCGTTCCGCCTGTAACAATCCAATTAGTTCTCCGGGTAAAAAAACATACATTCCATCTTCTGAAACCAAAACCTTTGATGTTATTTGACGTACAATAATTTCTATATGCCTATTGTGAATATGCACCCCCTGAGATCGATAAACTTTTTGTATCTTATTAACCAAAGAGATACGGCTTTGCACTATAGTTAGTTCAGCACCAATCAAAAATCCCCAGGGAATTCCAAGAATTCTTGTTATACATTCGTTCCAAACCTCAACCCTTTTTTCTAGATTCATCGATATTGAATCGATCGAACGCACTTCTAATACCTTGTTCCACTTCTTTGGAAGACCCTGCTATATCACTGTATCTCGATTTTTCATAAATAAATGTAACTAGTGTTTGTCCTTCAAAGGATTTCCCATAATGGCCATGAACAGTTGTCTGGGTGGCCAAAAGGGCTTAGCAATCGTATTACTATAGAGTCGACCTGAATAAGTATAACTTGACCCGATTTTAGGCGGGGTCTTTTTTACATACATACATTTTCACAAATCAACTGCCCAAGATCTATTATTGTGGATGTCTTCACAATAATTATGATCGAGAAAATACCAATTCAAATGGAATGGATTCAAAAAAATATTATTGAGAGGTCTGGATTATAAATCTTCCCATTTTCATCAATTAAATAATATTGAATCTCTTTGAACCATTTGTTTTAAACTGTCAAGTTGCAAATAGTTAGTTAATAATATATGATTATGAGTTAATAAATGATAAATGAATAAAAATTACAATGAAAGGGGCTAGGCCCAATGAATTCTAATTGAATTGGAGGATTTTTTGAATTGATTCTTTTATCACACTGTGATTTTTACTGGACCCATCTGAAAATAATTGATGATGATAAAATGATCAACGATTATATCTCCTATTTCTATTCAACGTATGAATAGTCCTTGATTTTGTTGTTGAATTCTTGCTTTGGAATAGGTGGAAGAAAAGGGATTGATATTGGTACAATCTGATCCATTATCAGAGAATAATCCTGAATCAGCTGAATCAGACCGACCATTCCTTTTTCCGATATACGAAATAGGAAATTTCAATAAGTCAATTCTTAAGAAATGTCGAATCAAACCATTTGTCATTATTTGAACAAAGGAAGCGCGGGCTTCTGATAGAAGAACTTTTGTTTCTTGGTCCCAACTCAATACTAAACAAGTCCGGAACTAATTGAATACTTGTATCATAAATTCTCGAATTGGTTTTATTATTTCCATAAAGAATATAATTGACAACTCGAAGTTGCACATCATCCTTTCGCAACAGCTCCGGGGAAAAGTGTTGATAAATTTATACTGTCCGTTATTTCATATGTAACCACAGGTCGAACCAAAACAAAATACTTCCTTTTTTCTTACTAGGTGTGATCTGCTGGACATAGATCCAATTTTTCAATCTTTGTGATTCTTTGAATTTTTTCCTCCCCAGGTATCAAAACGCCGCCATGTCGGGGATATCTTATCTGTCTCGCCCGGAAATGGATAACTTCCAGAAAAAATTTTAAGTTCAATTTTTTTTCTCCACTGAACCAATCCGCCCACTCGGCTTCTTATATTTGAAGGATTGGGGTAAAACCTCAACGAGGCTGTTGTTACGTACCATTATGGTAGAAGATCTGGGAAGATATAGATGGGAATGAAAAACCGATTTACTTTCATTTGGCATGGCCTAAATTCTATTCTATTATTCAATCAAATCCTCTTTTGAAGATGGAATGCATTTCTATAGTTCCATATTTAGTAATTCCTGATCTTTTCTTTCTGTATCGAGGATCGTCGAAATAAGCAAGAATGCTATTTCTACGGAAAATTCCATTTGTAGGATTTCAATAGAGATACCTGAACGGGATATTAGTTTGTTCTCGCATTCTTGAGTCCATTGGAGTGGAATGATGAATCTATTTCTTCGCCTCTTTGACAATAAATCTGAGTTATCGTGGAGAATGGGTGAGTATATGATATTACAAGAATCAACGCATATGATTCGATTAAGGTCTGAATAATCAATTCTACCTTTCTTTCTTACCAGAAAATCCGAACTAAAGAATTTGTGTATCGCCCGATTATTAGTTACCAAGAGATTAGAAGTCTCTCCCCGCTTGACATAAGGAGAATTCGCGTTTATTTGATCTTGATCCTTGTGGAGTGAGGGGGAGACTAGACTGGAGCTACATGGTCCCCCTAATAATATCCATAAATGACTTGTTTTTGGTAATAGATGAACATTACCATATATAAATTCTGGTGCATGATACATCAGTACTCCAGCATTTCTGCCATCTGAGTCAGAATAAATATGTTTCGAACCTTCTCTTTAAATTCAGTGGACGTTCCCGCGCGAATCTCGGCAATCACTTGCTCGGATTCTACATATTGATTATTTTGAATAAAAGAAAACTTTCGTGGAATATCATTCACATTATGTATAATATCTTCACTCTCAATAGTTACAAGTCTATAGAACATGTAAGTGGGATGTCCATGACGTGTACGTGTCGGATGAACCAAACCTCATTAAATTTGATTTTTCCATTAGAAGGGGCTCTCGGGCATGTTCTGCAATACCCCTGTGAATACTCCACCGGTATGAAAAGTTCTTAATACACTGAGTACCCGGCTTCCACCACTGGCCTCGCACAATACTCACAGCCCTTAATTCAACCAGGTCGCCATGAGTTGACTCCGGCCATAACATAATCGACAAATCCAAGATGTACCCTACAGCAAAGGGAGTTCGAATAGATACAGCTCGAAAAAGTTATAAATCATTTATAAGTCCAATCCAATGTCTTGATTTCGAGTGGCAATACATCTAAAGTCCATATATATATATCATCCGCTAATACACGACCAATTAATGTTTGGGTAAAATCCTTCCGGCATCATCCCATTTCGAGGATTCACAGAATACCCCGGACGCTGCCGCAATCTGTCTGACGTACAACAATGTGTTGAACTACTTCAACAAGTTCACGCGTGAGATACCCAGCATCTGATGTCTGTACAGCAGTATCGACGACCCCTTTACGGGCCCCGTGGAAATTATATACTGCCTCGCGTAAATTGCTTTGAATGGGTAAATCAATCATTTGCCCTTGAGGGTCCGACATTAACTCATACCAATTGATGTACCTGAGATGCTCTAGCCCCGAAAAGACATCATATGAACTGATTAAAGGGTCAGTCATCCTAAAATTAGGATTCATTTTGTCGCAAATATTCACTTGTAGTATACCATATTTCAATGGATTATGTAATTTTTCTACTGCATGTACATTCCCATAATGGTGGTGTTTTTCTCCAAAATCAAACTTTGTTGTTCAGCATCTTGTACTAGCCATCTTTAGAAGCGTACAGCAAAGATCATCAATTCCTAATGAAATGGATGTAGCAGTAGCTTACGAAAACCCAGGGTTTTGACTTGATCCAAGATGTGTGATGTATATGCCATTCCGAAGTGATCTATTAATCGACTAATAAGTCGTTTCATGGCAGTTCCGTCTATCACTATTAGAAAGACCAGGCTGGCGCGTTCTGCCATAAGTACCTCCATATTCCGCTGAGTAGATTTTTGACAATGGGTTTGAGTCAGTGATTGAAAACTGCCTAATCTTGATTTTGATTCGCGTAGAAATTTCCGAACTATAACCCTAGTTGAATTGGAGAGGCCTGAATTCCTTGCCGGTATCATAGAATGACTTGCCTTTAACTTAATTAGGTATACCATATGAACAGGTTTCTTGAAACTCCCCCTGTATGGCTTCTTCTGATTTCTCTGGATAAAGAGAAATATGACCAACAGTGGTTCGGATGTATAAAAATAATTTCTTTTTTTATACTTCTTACAATTAGATAGTGTCCATAAATCTCATAATGGGCAATTAAAGATTCATAATGGACTTCTGATAGAGTTTCTCTTGAAGCAATAACGTTGATCTAGTTGCCACTGGAGCCACAAAGGACTATCTTAAATTGATTCGTTTCTGCCGATAAGCTCCAATTGCATCATAAGAATTACAAAACGGGTTCTTTCATATAATAATAGTTATTATTGTCATTTTTTTATCTTTTGATAGTTTCTGCGATTCAATGGGTTATACCTATTTACAATAAATACCTTGACGATTTCCGCCCGTTAATACATAGAGTCCAATAAGCTATTATCTTGAGTTGGTAATGGAAAATGGGATCCCAATAGCTGGAGACAAAAGATTCATATGAGAAAAACATATAAACGGCCTCCGCTTGAGCTCCTCCAAAGATAAGGGTACATGAACAGCCATTTGATCCCCATCAAATCTGCATGTTGAACCCTTACAAACTAATGGATGTAAACAAATAGCGCAGCCCTTCCACTAAAACGGGTTGAAATGCCTGTATACCTAATCTATGCAGAGTGGGTGCTCTATCTAGCAATACAGGGATGCCTGTGCATAACTTCCTGAAGTATTTCATAATGACGGGCTCTTTTTCCCCGAATTTTACTCTTAGCAACCCTATGTTCGAAGCAAGATGTTGTCTAATTAGACCCCGAATTGTAAATGCCTGGAAAAGTTCTATTGCTATTTCTGCGAGGCAATCCACATTGATGTAATGAAAGTGAGGGGCTCCACGACAATGACGGAACGCCCTTAATAATCCAATCTCGTTTACCAAGCAGAGTCTCTCTCGAAATCTTCCCTCTTTCCTTCACCAATATCCGAAAGATTTTGTAAACTTTATTATGACCGTCCCTCATTGGTTGTCCGCGGATTCCATTATCAAGAAGTGTATCCACCGCTTCTTGTACTAATTTCTCCTGACACATTACTAACTCTCCTGGTGTAGATCTACTTGTTGTTAATAGATCGGTAAGAGTATTGTTCCGATAGAGATTCCTTCTTATGTAGCTCGTTAACTGAACTCATTAGTTTACCCCATCTATCTGGAATGATCGGTCTCAACTCAGGAGGAAGAACTGGTAATAGACACAAAACCATCCATTCCGGTTCTATATTTGTTCGAATAAAATGCTTAGCCAATTCCATGCGTTTAACTAAAAAACTTTCTTCTTTCCAACTTTTCGATCTTCCCATTCATTCCCTGTGGGTCTCTTCACCTAATTCTTCTTCCATTCTACGAACGAATTTATCTATACAATTTGTAAATCTAGATCAGCTAATTGTTCTCGTATAGCGCCTGCCCAGTAGAGATTGATTTCGAAATGTATCGAAACCCTGGGTAGTAAAAAAAAAGTGGAATACTGTATTTCAAGATTGGATTTCATACTGAATGAACCCCGTAATCGTAAGAAAGTAGGTTTTTAGTTATGGGCCTAGTAAAAGAAAATTGGGATAGAATCCTATAGGATTTCCCTTCAAAATCGACGTGAAAGTTTCTTTCATCCGGCTCAAGTAGGTACACCAAATAAAGGAGTTCTCGCTTTCAAATTTTAGAAATAGAAAACCCCAAAACAAAAGGGCCTACTCCTTACTCAAGTTACCAGTGAAGACCAAACAAGGTTTCATTGATTACGTCTTCCTTTTTATTTATTATTTTTTATTATTTAGATTTTAATTCTTTATTCCATTTCTGGCATAAATCCAATGTGGAAATTTTTGAGTAGTTTCCATTTCTTCGAATGAAATTTTTAATTTTAGTAAGATTATAAGAATTCAAGAATTAAAGGATTGGAATTCATAAGAGATTTACTTGTTCATATATTGTTCCATTCGATCTTTTAGGTCCTGCCTTCACCCCGACGGTTATGTTACAATGCCCTTATTAAAGTCTATACGCGATGGATAGATTCCTGTAACCATGACATATTTGCTACTTGAAACATAATCCTTTCAAACAAAAAATGATTAATTCCAGAAAACACAAAAGTCTTTTTTACGAGGGTACTATACAAAATAGAAGTTTCTATTTGTTTGTTACGAAACCGGACCATAGATCAATTTCTTTATTTCGCGTGAGTATTGACTACACCCCCAATTCTGAGTTTCATGTTACTCTTCCTGGGCGAAGCGATATCAGGTCCAGGGTATCCCAATTGGATTGACTGGATGACAGTTTTTATTCCGAATCTGCAAATCAGAATTTCGATCAAATCACACATCGCAGTATACTAGTCCTCTCTAATCTTTTAAGAGGTTTATCTAAAAAGATCTGCAATATAACTAGGAAGGCGTTTTAAATACCACATGTGGTTACGGGGCATGCGAGTTTTATGTAGCCCATTTTGATACCTTCGTATCCGAGAATCAACAAATTCGACCTGCACTGTTCACAAAATTTCTGGTCTTTTCATCTTCGATTACTCGATACTCTAATAAGCACAAATTCCACTTTTATAGGTCCAAAATTCTTTCACAAAATAATCCATCTTTTTCCGGTTTATTGGTTTTGTAATGAAAAGTGTAGGGTTTTGTCACCTCTCCAACTATCTCTCCATTAGGTAAAATTTTGGTGGCCCAAGCGCTTATTTGTTGAGGAGAAACTAATCCAATTTTGAGCTGTTGATGTTTATACCGATCGATCATAGAAGAAAATTTTTGATTCATTCCGATTACGATTAAGCTTCCTTCCTATTAATCTGGAAGTTCTTCTCAGATACAAGGAAATGATTCAGTTCCAGAGCTAAAGATCGTAGTTCTCGAACGAGTAATCGAAAAGATTCTGGAGCATCCTCAGGATTAGGTATTGTTCCTCCAATGATCGTAGTACCAAGTACTTCCTGGCGAGCTCTAATATGATCAGATTTATATGCTACCCTAAACATGAGCAACACCAAACCTTTCTAGAGCCCAAACCTCCATTTCTCCACCTGTTGTCCCCCTGTTTGGCCCTTCCTCTAAGGGGTTGTTGTAACAAGGGCATAATGCCTGGAACGTCCGTGGATTTTATCATCAACTTGATGAATTAATTTCAAGATATAGCCTCTATTATAACAGGTTGTTCAAAAGGATTCTGTCCTTCCATCAAAGATTCTGCTTTTTCCTGGATACCAGGTTCAAATACCTTACTGGGATTCGCTGTTTGCTTACTGGTTTATATAATTCAGAAAAATACTAGTTTTCTTGAAGCTTCTTGTTCATATCTCTCATCAAAGGTGCTATTCGATAATGTCTGTCTAGTAGACTCCTGCTAACCTGAGTGAACATTCAAATATCTGTCCTACACTATTCGTGAAGGGACTCCTAACGGGTTGAAGACCATATCAACAGGTCTTCCATCTTGCAAATAAGGCATATCTTGTCTAGGCAATATTTTGGAAATGATACCCTTATTTCCGTGTCTTCCAGCTACTTTATCGCCTACTTTGATTTCACGTTTCTGTAAAATATATACACGAATCATTTCTGGATTATAACTAGAACCCCCCTTTTTCTGAATCCACCTCACATCAATAACCCGACCCCGAGCACCTATAGGTAGTTTTAGACAAGTTTCTTTTGAAGTAGATACCTGAATGCCAAGTATGGCTCGTAACACCCATCCTCGGGGGCATACGACGATTCTTTCACCACCTGGGGGTGTTAATTTACCTACTAAAATATCACCTGTCTCTACCTAAGATCCCAGCATCACAATTCCATTTTGTCTAAATTGCGTAACAATGGGCCTCTAAATGCGGTATTTCATTAGTGATCCTTTCAAGGCCTTGGCTTGTCACATGAGTCTGAATTTCATATTTCCGTATGTGAAAAGAAGTATAAATATCTTCATATACCAAACGCTCGCTAATGAGTACTGCATCTTCAGAATTGTAACCTTCCCACGGCATATAAGCTACTAATACGTTTTTACCAAAGCAAGTTCGCCGCCAACCGTAGCACCATCCGCTAAAATTTGTCCTTTTAATGCATTTACCCCGCCGAACCTGGGGTTTTTGATGCATACAAGTATTTTTGTTGGAACGTTGATAAATAACTAATGGAATGCTTAGAGTATTCCATGCCTGGATAAAGAACCTTTATCAGTATCAGTAGAAATGACCTTTCCCTCGACTTCGGCTATAGCAAGAGCCCCTGAATCTAGAGCTGCCGGTCGTTCTAACCCAGTTCCAACAATGCATTTCTCGGACTGAGAAAGAGGAACTGCTTGACGTTGCATATTAGAACTCATTAAAGCTCGATTCGCATCATTATGTTCGATAAAAGGAATGAGGGAAGCTCCAATCGAAAAATATTGAAAGGGATAAATACTTCGAAAATGAACCTGTTCCCATGCAATAAAGTTAAGAATTCTTGACGATATCGAGCCGGAACAACCTGTTCTTCCTGAATATCTGATTCAGGGCCAAAGAATTTCCTGTTGCTACCATATATAGTATTCATCTCTACCTGGTGATAAATAAAGCATCCGCACCCCTGTTGACCTTTCACAGAAATTTCATAAAGGGACTTTCTAGAGATCCCCAATGACCAATCTTCGCATGAATTGCTAAGGATCCAATAAGTCCAACATTGATTCCTTCAGATGTATCAATTGGGCAAATACGCCCATAGTGACTAGGATGGATATCTCGTATTCGAAAACTAGCAGTTCGACCTGTCAGTCCTCCAGGTCCCAAATAACTCAATTTTCTTCCATGAACTATTTTCTTGTGTCAATGGATCTGTCTTGATCCAAAACTTGAGATAGTGGGTGTAACCCGAAAAAAGACTCATAAGTAGTTGTTAATGGAGTTGAAGTTACCAAATTCTGAGGAGTCGGTACCAATTTATGTCGAATTGCTCCGCATATAGTTCCTCGAACCGCATTTTCTAAACGAGCCAGAGCCAACCCGAATTGATCTTGTAAAAGGTCGGCTACAGAACGAATACGTTTATTTTTCAAATGATTCATATCGTCGAGTGTACCCATTCCAAATTTAAGTCCGATCAAATGATCGGCAGCCGCCAATATATCTCGTGGTAACAAAAATGTGTTGTTTTGAGGTATATCAAGGTTCAGTCTTCGATTCATATTTCGACGACCAATCCTTCCTAATTCACATCTTTGTTGAAAGAATTTCTTTTGTAATTCCTTACATAAGGATCAGAAACTGATCCTCTACCCCACAAGCAAATTGTTGATAAAACTCCAAATGGCATTTTCTTTTGACCCAATTTTTTTCTCTCCTTATCATTCAGAAAGACAAAAATTTCAGGATAGCAAACATTCTCTAGAATTTCTCTTAGATTCGAAACCTAGCTGATAATAGAAACTAAAATAGATATTTTTTTGTTTCTACCACACGAGCCCATATCCTCGCTTTTCTATCAATCTCTAATTCTGATCTTCCTCCCAATCTGGATATTATGGTACCGGTATAGACCGAAATTGCGTTATGGTTCAATTCTGACCGGTAATAAATACCGGGGGCTTTGCAATATTTGATTTATCACAAATTCTATATATTCCATTTACTACAAAAGTTCCTGAGGAATTCATTAGAGGAATATTTCCAATAAAATGGTTTGTTCTTGCATATCCCCTGCCGGTTTTCCAAATTAATCCAGCAGATATATATAATTCAGAAGAATATGTGAGTGATTCATACACAGCATCTTTCCCTTTATCAATGGTTCTACTAATTGATATGTTTCATAAATAATTGAATTCGATTTCTTGATCTGTATCTTCAATTTTTGGAAACTTATAAAGTTCTTCCATCAAACCCTGATCAATGAACCTACAAAATCCTTCAAATTGGATCTGATTAAATCCAGGTATTGTAGACATTCCCTCATTTGCATTCCCGAGCATTTTGAATTTCCCATTTATCAAAAAATCCCATTAGTGGTTGATTCTTCATCGAATTTTATAAAAGATCTAGCAATGCTGGAATTTATATTCTGTTTACTGAATAACATGAAATTTTACCCAATTCCAGGGATGGAATGTATGAACATGGCACCATAACTGGAACTGGAGGAAGAAGAGAATTTTCTACTTAAATTGAATTTCCTGCAACAGATACAAATAGAACAGAATTGATAAAATACCTTAGAAACTGAATTTCTGTCACTTATAATAGATTTCTATTATTAAGTTATAGGATTTTGTATAGAATATCAAAACAAGCTGATTTTATTTCTACCATTATTATGATATTACATATTTCAATCTGCTTGAATACTAGAAAAAGAAATAAAAGGATTCCACATTTGATCTTTTTCTACTGAGATAAAGATATAAAAAATAAGAAACAATATAGAATGGATTTTTAGCACCGAACCCTCTTTATGTTATGGATTATTGTTAAAAAAAATGATTCGCAAAGAAAAGCAGTGAGAGAGATTTTTTTGAGTCGAATATGATTCTAAAGTAGATAAGAAGGTGTTTTAGGAAAGCGACGATATCTAGTTCGGGGCAGGATGATCGTGTTCTATCAAAATAAAATTGGATTTTCTATTCAATGCAAATGGAAATAAGGATAATTTCCTGAAAATTATCTTTCTTTATTTTATAGGTAACAGATACATTTATAACGTATCATCTAATATCTGTGTAACAATTTATGTTCTAGGGTTTACATATATTCAGAATTTTAGTTATAATTGAAAATGAAAGGATTTTTTGATTGAAAAAAAATTTATACAAATGAATTATGTCATTAACTAAGAAATCACAATTTTACGATTCAACTAAGAATCGTTCATGAATTACAGCCAGCAGTCAACAGTTAACGGTTCCAATTGGTTTTGTCATAAGTTTTGCTTTTGTGACGGAAAATACACATTTTCTTTTTCATTCATAATAGAAAAGTGAGAAAAGGCTTTAGCATTGTGTATTTTTTGAGATACTATATAACTGAATTGAAGGTAAATCAAAAAGGGAAAGGTTTTTTAGTAAAGGTTAAGGAAAAAAGGATCATGATGCAAGTACAATAAAAAGAAGTTCGTTAATCCAAACATTTTCTACATTTTGTATCATTTTGCGGCATGGCCGAGTGGTAAGGCGGGGGACTGCAACTTTTTCCCCAGTTCAAACTGGTGTCGCCTGATCACCAAAAGACTCCAAATATCTTCTTCTGTTAATATAACTCGCTGAATTATTGCCTATCAGAAAGGAAAGTGAGGGGCTGGGTCCATTCTTATTTGCTTCACATAAGCATCTTGGCTTGGCTGGGTGGGGTTTGTATAAAAGATTCTAAATCCTTGCATCTAGGATTCAAAGAAATATGCTATTTCTTAATAATAGAAGAGGGATTACCAAGACTCCGAGATTCTCTTTCTTTGACTACTTACTAATTATTTATTAATGTCGTGTACAATGACTGGATCTTGAGCTAGATTGTAGAGCCTTATTAGGATGGAATTAGATAATTGTAGTTGTGGTAAAGGAAAGGGGCCGAAGGCACTTTATATACGAACGACGGATTCGCGCGAATCTCTGAGTACTCGTGATTGAATAGAGAGTTTCCTTTTATAAAAGAAAAGGTAGGGGAAAGGTAATTTCTTTTCGGCAACCCTTAATCAAGAATATACTGTCTTCCTACTATTTCATAGAGATAATTAGAAAAAGATAGGGTCTGAGTTATATCAAATGGGGAATTGGGAGGATTTATATTTTGATACTTTTTACTTAGAAAGATCAACAAAAATGGAATAGGCCTTATGAGTACTTTACTACATATTCCATTAAAAACATTCCCTTAAGATATTACTACGTATTTTGCTTGTTTCCCAATTAAAAGTCATACATATAAGAATTTCTTATGAGTTAATTTATTGGAGTGCTTTATCCCTAGTGTTAGGGTGTTAGCCCTTTTGACTCTGCGCCATGGATTCCACTACATAGTGTGAGTAAAAGTGGGATAATTCCTTCATATTTATAGAGATAGGGGACATACACATGTGATATAGTCAGTCTCGCGTGGGCTGCTTTAATGGTAGTCTTTACATTTTCCTTTCACTCAGTATGGGGAAGAAGTGGACTCTAGAGGTACTAATAATTGTTGATCTAACTGTATCAATTATTTTAGATCATTCTACAAGGCGTTTTGAACTATTTAAAATCCAAATATCTTTATCAATATCTTCATTTCTGGAATTCAATTGATCTGAGATGAAGTAATGTATTATATTAATTATAATGTTTCAATCAAACCGGATATTTTAATGATTCCTATGTTTGTATTTCAAAAGGGATCCCTAGATGATTGAATTTGATTATAACCAAATTCTTCCAAAATTTTCTATTTCACAAAATCAACGAGTTCTTACTAGACTTATAGATTGATACTGAGGAATACCGGACCTTTTATTTTAATTTTGTTTTTATTTTATCGACTGTTTCATATCAATGGCTCAGGCCTTAAAAATAGGTGAAGTTTCTTCTTGCCTTCGAAATATAAAGAAGTAATCGATTGACCCATTGACAGAAATTCCACTTACCTTTCGAAAGACTAAAAAACGATTACTAGATTCTTTTAGACTATATCCTTTCCTTCATTGATTTTTATTCTTTGGTATATCGATTCGATTGGAAACTTAAAAATAGAGTAATCTGAATCATAAGAATAAGACGATTCTGATTATTTCCAGATTAATCAGAATATAAAGAACAAGTAGATGAAGTAAATAAGAGGAATGGGTCTCTAGTTCAATTCCATATGTGTGGAATTGATATCCACATATATCAAGATAATATTAGATTACATCAATCTAAACCTCTGTTTAGATACTAGAGTACTACTTTTTAGATTGTACAACTTTAATACACTACAATAACATTATTAGTTAGATAGTGTGGTGTTGTTACTTTTCTGTACCATACTATCGGATCTCAGAATACTTCCAATTATAGTCTCGTTCATTTAAGACAATGAAATGGGAATCCTTTCACTTTTCATTTCATTGAATTTCGTCAATTTTTGATAAGAACTGAACCCAAGTTTCATTCAAACTTAATAACTAATCTAATTATTTTGACTCAACTGTTTTACGTAAATGATAAGTAGAAAGCAGTAGGAACTAGAATGAATAGTGCAGTAGCACAAATGCAAGAATATTAACTTCCATAACTTTCATCGTTTTTTTTACTTCACAATAACCGGGATTTGGTCCCATAGAGAGGATAAATCTTTTGCCTTTATTTTAATTCAATAAAAATCTCTCGATTATCTTGAACTGGATCAATATCATGAATAACAATATAGGAACTATCAAATCAATTCGTTGTCGAGAATGGAAATAGTATAACATAGAAGTGCTTTTTATCCATAGCGAATCCAAACTTGGATTTTGACCCCACCCCAATTCCTTTTGATTTCTCAATTCATTTTCTTTTTTTTTTCTCTAACCTACTTTACGTCTTCCTTCTTGTACAATTATTATTCAATGAAATATCATCAGATTTCACTTCCATCAGTTACATAGTTACAAACCCAAACAAAGAAAAAAAAGCAAGATCCTTGTTTTGGGAATGAAGCTCTCTAGCCCTTTCTATAAAAAGGAGAGATTAATTGATGCATTTATTGGATCCGTCGGGACTGACGGGGCTCGAACCTGCAGCTTTCCGCCTTGACAGGGCGGTGCTCTGAATTCAATTGAACTACAATCCCAGGGAAATGAGGGATCTAGCAGAAAATTTGATCTTTTATCTCTGTATCAGGTATTTCTGAAAGACGAGGGGTTATACCAATTCTTGGTAAATTGGCGAATTTTTGGGCCGGAGCTGATTTGAACCAGCGTAGACATATTAACGAATTTACAGTCCGTCCCCATTAACCGCTCGGCATCGACCCAGGAAGAATCTTTTAGACTTCTTTGGTAATCCATGATTAACTTCCTTTCGTAGTACCCTACCCCAGGGGAAGTCGAACCTCGCTGCCTCCTTGAAAGAGAGAGTCCTGAACTGCTAGACGATGGGGGGCCTAGTTGCCTAATCGGTATCATACTATGATATAGTATGAACAGTTTTTGAAATTCAATAATATAATGGAATGGTAAGGGATTAACCCTGAGGGATCTTTTCGCTTCCTTGTGAACACCGTATAGAATTTTTTTTAATTTTATTCAAAAGAAGCCACCTGCCCTAGGAGTCTACTGCATGTACTTATGCATATATATAATATATTTATATAGATCTTTTTACACATAGTGACTACTTCTGGAATTAAATCAAACAGGCCCTTTAACTCAGTGAGTAACGCCATGGTATGTAAGTCATCGGTTCAAATCCGATAAGGGGTAGTTTTTCCTAAAACTCTATCCGTAATATTCATATTTGAAGGGAGAATCAAGATCAAAAAAGAAAAAATAGCTAATCGGATAATACGTTATCCTTTATATTGCCATATAGTAGTTCTTAATTGTTCAATAAATTCTAATTATTTTATTAGGAATAATTAGAAATAAGTCGCCTCTGGAATCACTAAATATTCCTAAACAAAAAAAAAAAGAAAAAAGTAAGTGGACCTGACCCATTGAATCGTGAGACTCATCCGCTATTCTAATATTCAAATTGATAGAGATGAACAAAGAGGTGACCTCTTATTTTTACTTTCATTTCTTGGGATATGAAAGAATTTGTCGATATTTCAAATAAAATCTTCTTGTTCCTATATAAAATATAGGACAAAATTGTTATTCCGTTCCCCACAGAGAAGGGTTTCACAAAAAAAAGTCATTTACACTACCTTCTTTGATTACAGATCAATATGAATATATATCTATAAGTATATTTTGATATGTACATTTCTTAGATCATGGCTTCATGTACTCAAAAAACTTTCTTGTCGCTAAGTTCTTTGTTCCATGTAGTGATGGAAAATGGATGCGCAGAAAGAGATTCTCTACTTCCAGTTTCCTATTTTTTTATTGAATAGGAAATTCTCTTTTTTTCTAACAGATAAAAAAAGAGCTTTGACCTGTGGAAAGATATACTCTAGAGTTTTAGATTTATCTGAAGGAAAGGTATATATAAGAAAGAAGACGATAAAATAAAATGAAAAAAATTAATAAAAAACGGTAATAGTTTTTACTATCCATAGAAATTTGAAGAATGTATAAATATCTTTATGTTTCTCAACTTTTAATGGAACAGGAGAGTCTGGGGATAGGTTGGTGAGGATCACTTTTTAGTTCTTTCCAAGGATTCAGCTATCTTGAGTCATAAGAAGACAATTCAAGGTTCGTATGTTTAGTCAAAAGGAATAATCAAATTGAGTTTATGGATTTACCTAGGTCAGTTTACGGACCACTAAAGACTTTTTATCTTCGAAACCCATTGGAAGGGGCAGTGCGGGAAAAATGATACAGAAAAGATCGAATCTTCGGACGCCCCGAAAATGCTATGAGGTGCTCGGAAATGGTCGAAGTAGTTGAACAGGAGGATCACTATGACTATAGCCCTTGGTAAATTTACCAAAGACGAAAATGATTTATTTGATATTATGGATGACTGGTTGCGGAGGGACCGTTTCGTTTTTGTAGGCTGGTCCGGTCTATTACTCTTTCCTTGTGCCTATTTCGCTGTAGGGGGTTGGTTCACAGGTACAACCTTTGTAACTTCATGGTATACCCATGGATTGGCTAGTTCCTATTTGGAAGGATGCAATTTCTTAACCGCTGCAGTTTCTACTCCTGCTAATAGTTTAGCACATTCTTTGTTGTTACTATGGGGTCCTGAAGCACAAGGAGATTTTACTCGTTGGTGTCAATTGGGGGGTCTATGGACTTTTGTTGCTCTCCATGGCGCTTTCGGACTAATAGGTTTCATGTTACGTCAATTTGAGCTTGCTCGATCTGTTCAATTGCGACCTTATAATGCAATCGCATTCTCTGGTCCAATTGCTGTTTTTGTTTCTGTATTTCTTATTTATCCGCTAGGTCAGTCTGGTTGGTTTTTTGCGCCTAGTTTTGGCGTAGCAGCTATATTTCGATTCATCCTCTTTTTCGGGCGTTTCATAATTGGACGTTAAACCCATTTCATATGATGGAGTTGCCGGTGTATTGGGTGCTGCTTTTGCTATGCGCCATCCACGGCGCTACTGTAGAAAATACTTCTTTATTTGAAGATGGTGATGGTGCAAATACATTCCTGTGCTTTTAACCCAAACTCAGGCCGAAGAAATTCTATTCAATGGTCACTGCCAACCGCTTTTGGTCTCAAATCTTTTGGGGTTGCTTTTTCCACAACGTTGGTTACATTTCTTTATGTTATTTGTACCAGCAACTGGTTTATGGATGTGAGTGCTCTTGAGTAGTCGGTCTGGCGTTGAACCTACGTGCCCATGACTTCGTTTCTCAGAAATTCCAAAAGTGAAGATCCTTGAATTTGAGACTTTCTACAATTCTGCAATATTCTCTTAAACGAAGGTATTCGTGCTTGGATGGCGGCTTTTCTCCAAGATCAGCCCCATGAAAACCTTATATTCCTGAGGAGGTTCTACTCACGTGGAAACGCTCTTTTAATGGAACTTTAGCTTAGCTGGCCGTGACCAAGAAACTACCGGTTTCCTTGCTTGCGGGCCGGGAATGCCCGACTTATCAATAATTTATCCGGTAAACTACTAGGGGCTCATGTGGCCCATATGCTGATTAATCGTATTCTGGGCAGGAGCAATGAACCTATTTTGAGGTGGCCCATTTTGTACCACAGAGAAACCTATGTATGAACAAGGATTAATTTTACTTCACCTAGCTACTCTAGGCTGGGGGTAGGTCCTGGGGAGAAGTTATACACTTTTCCTGTTGTTTTGTATCTGGAGTACTTCATTTAATTTCCTCTGCAGTATTGGGTTTTGGCGGTATTTATCATGCACCTCTTTGGGACCTGAAACTTTGAAGAACTCTTTCCATTCTTTGGTTATGTATGGAAAGATAGAATAAAATGACCACAATTTTAGGTATTCACTTAATCTTGTTAGGTCTAGTGCTTTTCTTCTAGTATTAAAGGCTCTTATTTGGGCGTATATGATACTTGGCTCCTGAGGGGAGATGTAAGAAAATTACCAACTTCGACCCCCTTAGTCCAAGTATTATATTTGGTTATTTACTAAAATCTCCTCTTTGAGGAGGTGGATTGTTAGTGTGGACGATTTAGAAGATATAATCGGAGGTCATGTATGGTTAGGCCCCATTTGTATGCTCTGGTGGAATCTGGCATATCTTAACCAAAACCCTTCGCTTGGGCCTCGACGCGCATTTGTATGGTCTGGAGAAGCTTACTTATCTTATAGTTTAGCGGCTTTATCCGTGTTTGGTTTTATTGCTTGTTGTTTTGTCAAGTTCAACAATACCGCTTATCCTAGTGAGTTTTATGGACCCACTGACCAGAAGCTTCTCAAGCTTCCAAGCATTTGTACTTTTCTAGTTAGAGACCAACGCCTTGAGGCTAATGTGGGATCCGCTCAAGGACCCACTGGTTTAGGTAAATATTTAATGCGTTCCCCGACCGGAGAAGTCATTTTTGGAGGAGAAACTATGCGTTTTTGGGATCTGCGTGCTCCCGGTTAGAACTCTGGCGGGGTCCAAACGGGTTGACTTGAGAAAGGCTGAAAAAAGATATACAACCTTGGCAAGAACGTCGTTCCGCAGAATATATAATTCTACGCTCCTTTAGGTTCTTTAAATTCCGTGGGTGGCGTAGCTACCGAGATCAATGCAGTCAATTATGTCTCCTAGAAGTTGGTTATCTACCTCTCATTTTGTTCTAGGATTCTTCTTCTTCGTAGGTCATTTGTGGCATGTGGAAGGGTCTGTGCAGCTGCAGCAGGGTTTGAAAAAAGGAATTGATCGTGATTTTGAACCTGTTCTTTCCATGACTTTTAATTGAAATAAACAGGAAATCCAATGCTTGGAGTAGGAATCGCTTTTGATTCTATCATACATATTAGATCGGGTCATATTTCTAAAAGCATTCCTTTTTTTTTTTAACTCATTTATATCTAATCCATTTTCTGGCTTGGCTAGGTGGGATAGCCGAGCCCTTCCCCTTTCTTTATTATGATATTAGTCCAAACAAAACCAATCAAAAAAAAAAAGAAATTTATTTAATGAACAAAAAGGGAGAGAGAGGGATTCGAACCCTCGATAGTTCTTTGTTCAAAACTATACCGGTTTTCAAGACCGGGGCTATCAACCACTCAGCCATCTCTCCGAAAGACAATTTTTATTTTATTCCTCCGAATAGAACATGGCCATAGGAGTGAACACTACAACTATCTGTAAAAAAAAAAGCCCGGGTGTGGTAAATTTACCGGCTCACCCTGCCTAGCCTATCTATCTATATTATCTATATAAACTAGATAGTGTGCCCCTTAGCTGAAAAATAAAAAAACAAAATCTATGTCTTGGATCTATGTATGACTAAAGCAGTAAGGGGGTAGTAATAAGTTATAGAAATTAATGAATAGATTCGTAAAGTAAATCCCCGGACGGTGTATTTTATTACAAATTTTGGATAGAGGGATCAAATGGTATAGTTCATTTGTTGGTAGCGTGGAGGATTAAAAGCATGACTCTTGCTTTCCAATTGGCTGCTTCTTGCATTAATTGCTACTTCATCAATCTTATTGATTAGCGTACCCAAGTTAGCTTCTGGTTTCTCCTGATGGTTATCAAGTAATAAAAATGTTGTATTTTCCGGTACATCATTATGGGTTGGTTTAGTCTTTCTAGTAGGTATACTTAATTCTCTTATCTCTTGAAGCTATTCGTCCCAGACCCCCCCAAAAAGACCCCCCGGATTTTTTCTCTTTTGGGAGACACATTCCAAATTGAATATAAGTCCCCTAAATAAAGAAAACTTAAATTTAGAGGGGGGTCAAACTTGTTGCAAACTTCTTGAATAAAAAAAATACAAATAATAAAATTCTTGTAATCTCCCTGAAAAGCGTCTCTAGCCCGGCACTGCACAATATGATCCACATATATATCATATATATGTGTACAGAGATTCTGGTATCAAGAAAATGCGGATATGGTCGAATGGTAAAATTTCTTTGCCAAGGAGAAGATGCGGGTTCGATTCCCGCTATCCGCCCAAAATAGACTTCTTTTTTGACTATGATCAGCGGTTTGGTATAGTTGCCCGTGATAGTATAGTGATTCTACCCCCACCCCCAAAGGGTTAATTAATTAATTAATTAAATTACTAGTTAACAGAGTCAAACCATAATTTATTTGACAAAACAAGACAAGATGTTGCGGAGACGGGATTTGAACCCGTGACCTCAAGGTTATGAGCCTTGCGAGCTACCAAACTGCTCTACCCCGCGCTGAATAGAAGAACTGAAAACTAATAGACAAAGAAGTATTGAATGCACCCTTTTACCATTCTGTTCAAATAGAATAGTCCATTTATACAGAATGGTAAAGGGGTCCTCTATGATCATCAACCATAGAAATTAAATGAAAAAGCGGGTTAATCCTTACCAACTTTGATCTTGTTGTTCTTTGGCAACAAACATGCCTGAACCATTTCTTACTAGCGCATGTCCGGATAGTCCAAAATCTCGATAATTAGCTTTGGTCTTCCAGTTGAAAACAACGTCGATGAAGGCGGTTCGGTACCATTCCGCGGTGGGATTGTAGCTTTCCATAAATTTCCCATTTGTCACTCAATGAGGAAACTTTGCTTATTTCTTTTTTTAAGGATCGACGAATCAAATGATATTTCTGTTCCAATTTTTTCCTCTTCTTCTCCCGCTGAATCAAACTTTTCCTCATAATGATTGAGTTCCTATTAGTATCCACATGATACAAG
>JADFUC010001032.1:30000-56150 GCA_019722365.1 Lithospermum erythrorhizon
AAATCGCGTGGAGCCACCCATTAATAGTAATAGAACTCTGCGCAAAGTTTCCCTCCCGTGTGATATGAGTTACTACCCCTTGATCGCTTATACTGCCCCAAACATCTGACTGCATTTTCCAACTGAAATGGAATATTACTACCGAAATAGCATTGTACATCCAGAATAGTCCTAAGAAGACATGATCCCAAGCCGATACTTGACATGTACCCCCTCTTCCAGGTCCATCACAAGGAAAACGAAAACCAAGATTTGCTTTATCTGGTATTAAACGGGAGCTACGAGCAAATAAAAACGCCTTTCAGGAGTATCACTACCGTCACATGAATCGTAAATGCATGAATATGATACCAAAATCTGCGGTTCCTAATGGAATAGGTAACAAAGCCACTTTGCCGCCCATCGCTGCTACCAAATCACCCCCCTGCTGGGGAACTGGTGCTTGCTGTTGCACTTCAGGAGCTGTTGCACCAGGTGCTAAAGCATGGGTGTTTTTGTATCCATTGAGCAAAAAACGTTGTAATTGTATAGCAGTATCTGAAAACATATCTTGAGGGCGCCCTAAAGCGCTCATGGTATCATTATGAATATACAAACCAAAACTGTGAAAGCCTAGAAAGATACATGCCCAGTTAAGATGTGATATGATTGCATCACGATGTCTAAGGACACGATCTAATAGATCGTTGTATCGAGTAGTTGATCATAGTCTCTTACCATAAAACAGCAGCAGCGCCAACTATGAGAACTAATTAATCCATGTGTGAACAATGAGAGTTGTGTACCATAGTCAGTAGCTAGATATGGATAAGGCGGGCATGGAATACATATGGTGGAGCTACAACAATAGTTAAAGAGCCTAACATAGCAGTTACATACTGAGCATGCCATGACAGATCTCATAGCCCCTTATGGCCCTGACCTGTAAATGGACCCTTTATGAGCTTCCCAAATATCTTTGATACTGCATGACCAATGCCCCAGTTGGTCCTCCTTATACATGTGACCCAGCTATCAGAAAGAATTGCAATAGCTAAATGATGATGAGCAATATCAGTCAGCCATAGACCCCCTGTTACTGGATCTAATCCTCCACGAAAAGTAAGAAATTCCGCATATTTTGACCAATTCAAGGTGAAAAAGGGGGTTGCTCCTTCGGCAAAACTGGGAAAAAGATCCCTGATTCAAGATAAATTACGAGGAAGTGGTATCTCTTTAGGATCTACTCCAGCGTTTAGAAAATCGGTTAATCGGTAAAGATACATGCACTTCGATGCCCTCGCCTGGGAGAGAGACCCAAGTCCTAGCAGCCTGCTTAAATGGTGATTCAACATAGATTCTACATCTTTGAAACCATGCCAATTTTGGAGCGGCTTTATGATAATGAAACCAACCAGCAAAAAGCATTAACGCTGCAAAGATCAATGCACCAATTGCAGTACAATAGAGTTGTAAATTACTAGTTATTCCAGATGCTCGCCAAATCTGAAAAAACCAGAGGTTATTTTCAGCCCCTGAAACCTCCGCCCACACGCTCATTATTCAATATTTTGCCCACTATTGGGCCAAACCAAGTAATTAGGTCCAATGTGAGTTGGATCACTTAGCCACGCTTCATACCTCAAAAATCTGAGCCACCGTAAGTCACATGCCGCTCAGCCAAAAGAAAGATGATGGAGAGTTGCCCGAAATGGGCACTCAAATACTTTCGGAGAGATTCTCTTCCCAAATCACTGGTATGGCTATCGAAATTCCGTGAGCATCAGCATGTAGGTTCCAGATCCATGTGGTAGTATCAGGCCCTTTAGCTATTGTTCTTAGAAAAATGGCCCGTGGTTTGGCCCATTCCTCGAAAGAAGTTTTACGGGATCCCTATCTTACCAAAATTTTGACTTCTGGTTCCAAGAACGAATAATCATTGAGTCCTCCTCTTTCCGGACAACACATACAAAGACCCGGCCAACAGTCTACAATAATTAGTGAACCTTTGAGAGATATTTCTATAATTGCTTCGTTTCTCTTCTATTTTTATATCTATCTATTTTCTTAGTTATTCACTAGAGCATCAGAGATAAGTGTGCCTGATCCCAAAGTGTTCGATCTATTATGACATAGCCGCTTATGCGCTCAACGGACCTTTTGAATCTTGTTTGGGGGCTTTTGAATTCAGGCAAAAGGACTTTTTTTATGCCAACCTAGTGTACATTAAAATCTCAATTATTAGTTTTTAAATGGAACTACTCCTCATCTTTACATAGAAGATATTCATTACTCTATTCCAAATCGCGCGAGCAACCATTAGCCATTACTAATATTTAAGAAAATCTGTTTTAATAAAAAGAAAAATCAATTTTGTATTTCCTCTGTAAAGTCTCCTTTTTCTCTTATCCCTGCCAAATACAAAATACGGATGAAATAGAAGGTTTGAAGGGATATAATGAAATTCTTGATTGCTTCTTCCCAAGAAAAAAAGGAATGGTCCATTTTTTTATTTGACCGATAGGTCCAACAAACAATTAATTCTAACAAATAAAAATATTTAGAACTTTAGATAATAATGAAAATCTAATAAATAAACGGCATCTTTTATTCAAAACGTCTCTGTGATCTTCAACCAATTATGTGCTTCAATAATTACCAGGTAAGCGTGATAGCCTGTTTCCAATACTCAGCGGTTTGATCGTAAAACCAAGCCTCCGCAATTTCAGAATCTCCGCTGAATGGCCTGTTCTCCCGGTTGGAATAGGCAGGTCACCTCTCCCCTTAGAACCGTACTTGAGAGTTTCCTATCCATATGGCTCAGTAATCACCTCTTTTGGTGTCCCCTTTTTAATCTTATTATATTCAAGTGAATGGCATTTTACTCATGGATTCATCTTGGTTAAATCAAAAAAAAGAGGTTAATTTGATTATTTCAAACTAAAATTTAGATTAATACCTTTGTTTAGTTTTTATCTTTTTTCCCACCTTCAGAAGAATAAAGCATAGGTATTTCTACTATCATTAGAATTTTCTGAAAGGTAACTATCTCGGTTTCATATAGAAATTTCTATAGAATCCTTGAAAAAGACTTTCCTTCAAAAAGAAAAGACTTACTATCTTTGGGATCTGATCCCTACACCGCTGCTCAAGACTTTAGTGGATCAATCCCCTATTACATAAGTTGGTTCCTCATTTTATCTCACATCATGAGATAAGTATATATCCCATGATGCCATAAAATAAAATAGGCAGTTATTATTGTATCGGCCAAAAACCCGCTAATTAATTTCACGATGCTTCCTCTATCAATTAGATCCTTTCTTTATCCATAGAAAAAAGTAGCTAGGCATATTAATTTTCTTCATATTTCGACTTCTATGAAGTTTTTGCTACAGCTGCTAAAAATCGTTGTTTTAGACGATGCATATGTAGAAAGCCTTTTTTTAGTATTTACTAGAAAATTGATTTCTTTCTTTCTTTTTATTTCTATAGTGGAGATAGTCGCACGTAATGACAGATCACGGCCATATTATTAAAAGCTTGTGGTAAGAACGGGTTTCGTTCTAGTGCTCGAAAATAATATTCCAAAGCTTTCGTATGTTCTCCATTACTTGTGTGGATAAGACCTATATTATAGAGTATATAACTTCGATCATAGGGATCAATCTCTAGTCGCATAGCTTCATAATAATTCTGTAAAGCTTCCGCATAATTTCCTTCGGATTGAGCTGACATCCGTTACGGTCGTTATTCAATTAAAAGAATCTCTGTTTCAGAACCGTACGTGATTTTCATCTCATACTTAAGCTCCTCCCTTTATGTGCATAATGAGAATTATATATGGAATCTAAATCAAACAAATTCAAATCTTCTCTAATATGAACTGATTAGGCTAGTGTTTTTACAAGAAATCTCTAGCCAACCTTACTGCAAGAGATCTTTTTTTAACATTAAAGGTGTTCGGCCTAAATAGAAATGATAACTCCTGCCATTTTTTTGTTTTCAACGCCTCCAAATTTCCAGGAATTAGTCACTTCAACAGCCTTCGATGGTTCTACGGGTATCTGTAAAGTACGAACGAGATGGATGTTCGTCCTAAATCCATTCTTTTATTTTAGTCCCTGAACCCGATATGAAAAAGGGTAATTTATAACAAAGTTTTTGTGTTGTTGATTCCTAGGTGTAGTGCTTTCTATATGCTACCTATCGGTACTTCCGGGAGTAGGATTAACCTGTAATACAGAACTCCTCTAGGTGAAACCTTTGCGCTCAATACTAGAATCCATAATTGAAACATACATCTGAGGTTGCATTAATCGAGGATAGACGACAGAAGGAATTGTTCTATTTTACTTACAAACTGCACCTTCAACAGACGTAGATTTCTTTTACAAAATTTTCGAATTTTTGCTTCTTTCTCCTAATAACTAAGAGAAACAAATAAATATAAAATCAATAAAAAATCAAACCACCCATCTCTGTAATAGGTAAATGCCTCTTTTTCTCCTGAAGTTGTCGGAATTATTCGTAATAAGATATCGGCTACAATTGAAAAGGTCTTATCAATAAAATGCATTTATCCATGATTCAGACATAGGTAGAAATCCATTCTATAATTCTTCTCATTATCTCTCAGAAAATGATCCCACAAAGAAAAGAATTGTACAGTACGAAATAACATATAAAACAGATAGAATTTTATAAAAAAAAAGATGGACTTTCTATTCCAATTCTGCCCTTTTTATGGAAAATAAGAAAATGTTTGAACTCCGATTCCATTTCATACTAATAGAGTAGTATATCAAGGAAGGGAAATAGTATGATTTCATTGAAGTTGCAGATTCGAAAAACTTGATCAATTTAGATGGAATTCTGCTACAAAGAAGAAAAAAGATCGAATAATCATTCGATAGATGAAAATAGAATAACTGCCTATTTTGTCCTGTGTACATAGCCGGTATACAATCAAATAGAAAAATGTTTTCTAAATTACTATCTAAATTACTAATAGTAATAGAGGGGTAAGGGCTTTGTTGTTGAGAACTCTAAAACAGGAATGGAATTTGATAATTTTTATGGTATGAAATCACAGTATATATGATTTATATATTTATATATAGTATATATATATAATTTAAAGGTCTCCGTTAACCATAGTCTAAAAAAACTAGACCCATGAATCAATTCATTCGTTCTATTTCTTTGATTTAATCCGTTAATTTTTTTTTAACAATTTTTCGTAGTAAGAAAACATATCCCCGAACCTCGAAGGAAAGATATTTCTTTGATGATAAATTTTCTATTTTGATAGTTTTGATAGCTATTATTTATAATTAAAATACATAGGTCATACCTAGTCGAATCATATATAATTTGGTTTATGAAATGACTCGCTATTCACCTTTTGCTCTTTTGGGGTCATAATCATTATGTAGAGAGATGGCTTTATGGTTCAAGGCAGCATTGAACTGCTATGTAGGCTTTGTTTACCGAGGGTTCGAATCCCTCTCTTTCCGAATCTTCACTTACTTGACTGATTTGACTAAAAACAAATAGATACCTTAGTTAGACCTTTCTTTAATAATATGGATTGGATTTTATTCTGAATTGCTGTGATGCGTAAAATATTACAAATATAGTAAAATACTGAAGAATAAGCAAAAGAAAAAAAAGGTCCTTCCGCTATGATATATAAATGGGAGAAAGTTTGGACCAAAGCCATAATTGTCTTTTTTATTTACTTCGCCTCGCCGAAAGGGAAGAAAGTTGTCCGAATGTTATTTATTTTCGTTAGGTTTAAGTCTGACGAGAATAATATTCTACGACTAAATTCATTTATTTTCAAAGCGACCCATTTACTATCTATTATTTGATTGACTAACTTTATATTCGAATGGGTGAAGGGTCAAATGGTTTGGCAATCCCTCAGAGGAGATGAATGGATAGAATTTTGGAATCTGGTGCCCTGGATTTTTGTTCATCCCTTCGCTGTAATCATATATCTTGGGGTTTGCAGCGATAACTTGGTATATATCTACTATACGACCATTAACTAAAATATGTCTGTGGTTACCAATTGACGGGCTGCGGAATAGTTGAAGCCATACCCAATCGAAAAGAATGTTATCCAGACGCATTTCAAGTAATTGTAGTAAAACTTCTGACCTGTTGAGCCCTTGGCTTTTCTGGCGATACGAACATATTTAAGTAATTGTCGTTCTGTACACTACAATGAAAAACGCAATTTTTGTTTTTCTTCTAGACGAATACGATATTGAGATTTTTTCCCGGAACGCGATTGGTTTCTAAGATCACTCCCGGGTCTAGGCCTTTTATTAGTTAATCCTGGTAAAGCCCCCAGTCGGCGTATTTTTTTGAAACGAGGTCCTCGATAACGTGACATAAAGACTCCTAAATTTATAATAAATGGAATTCTTATTTATATTGATTTTCTATTTTTAAAATATTAAAAATTATATTTTATAAAAATAACAACCCTAAGCTAAAACTGAACTGAATGAAGCGAAGTTTACTGAAGTAGTGTAATTATAAAGAAAAGAAGAATGAGATGAATTGATAAATATCGAAGCCCTCTCTCTATTATATAGAAAAAGTATTATTTCTGACATAATTAGAAATTCCTTTATAACTTAATAAATTCAAAATTCATAACTTTTGAAAAAGGGGAAATACTTTTTCAATATTCTTTTGATTTCAAAGTCTCAGTCATGGAAAATTTGAATAAAAATGGAAAAGCCGGCTATCGGAATCGAATGATGACCATCGCATTACAAATGCGATGCTCTAAACCTCTGAGCTGCTGGCCTACATAACAGAAATTTTTATGATAGGAATCCTAAAATCTTAGTTATTCATAATCTATACTATATGAATCTAGAAAAGAATAGTCAATTTCAAATAAGGATTAAGATAATATATTATATAACATAGAAGAATTCATATATATCATTATATAATTTATATTTCTTTATCAGAATTTAATTAGATAGTGATAAATGTAAATTTTTTCATTTTTGAATCCAAATGTCATTTTAAATTTTTCTTACACTTCTGTGCTTTGATTTAGATTTCTATTTAATTTATTTCATCGAATAATTTCAGTTTAATAGATATAACTAATTTATATTATCTGTAAAGGTGTGTTAAAACAAAAAAAAAAGAATCGGACTGTTCAAGTATTCTAAATTGCAAGGGAAAAATGATAGGAAGAGAAAGATATATACATATATATGTGGTATATATCCATATATATTGAATTGCGGGTCCATAAATGATAAAATCATATTTGATTGGACCAACATATCCTATAAAAAAAAGATAGGTAAGAAATCAAAGAGAAAAGACACTTTTTCGAGATAGGAATCCGTATCTAATGAATTCGGCGGTTCCAGTAGAAATGAAAGAAAAGAGGAAGGACACCACAATGATATCCTAATCTAAAAAAAGGGGATATGGTTAAATTGGTAAATGCTACGGACTTAATTGGATTGAGCCTTGGTATGAAACCTACTAAGTGACAACTTTCAAATTCAGAGAAACCCTGGAATTAATAAAATGGGCAATCCTAGGCCAAATCCGGTTTCCGAAAACAAACAAAAGTTGAAAAGAAAAAGGATAGGTGCAGAGACTCAATGGAAGCTGTTCTAACAAATGGGTTGACTGCTTTGGTCGACGATCTTTCTCTATAAGGAGCGAAAGTATATACATTTGTATTGAATACTTTATCAAATGAAATGATTAATCACTACCAAATATATTCAAAATATATTCTTTTTATGAAAAAAGAGAGTTGGTGTTAATCGATTCCACATAGAAGAAAGAGTCAGTATTCATTGATCAAATTATTCCTCCATGGTCCGATAGATCTTTTGAAGAATTGATTAATCGGACGAGAATAAAAGATAAGTCCGTTCTGGTTATGTCCAATACCGGCAACAATAGAAATTTTTAGTAAGAGAAAATCCGTCGACTTTAAAATCGTGAGGGTTCAAAGATCCTCTATCCCAAAGCCTATTTGTCAACGATTTCTCCTATATCTATTTTCAGATTAGTGGTTCAATTCCTCACCTTTCTCATTCACTCTATTCTTTTACAAACAGATCTGACCGGAAACGCCTTTCATCTTACACAAGTCTTGTATGATACACAAATGACCATCTTTGAACAAGGAATGAATCGCCTTTTTAATTTTAATAATTCTAATGGAATATCCATTTTCTCCAAGACTGGGAAACTTACAAAAGTCGTCTTATTGAAGATCCAAAAATTACAGTACCCGTATGGATAAAAAGTTGAAGTAATCTTCTTTCATACTTTTTAATTGACATAGACCCCAGTCATCTAATAAAATAAGGATGATACATTGGGGGGAATGGTCGGGATAGCTCAGCTGGTAGAGCAGAGGACTGAAAATCCTCGTGTCACCAGTTCAAATCTGGTTCCTGGCACATAATTCATTTGTATGAGCTTCTTCTATAAATTGAAAGATACAAATAGAACAGAATTGATAAAATATTCCTAGAAACTGAATTCTGTCACTTATAATAGATTTCTAGTCTAAATCATAATACATATTTTCTTCTTTTATCCATCTCTTGGATACCCCCATCTATTTTATAGATGGGTAGAGTTTAATAGACAAACTATCTAAAGAATTAGATTCCATTTCCTCTTTTATTTATTCCCTCCTTCAAAAGAATGTGTACTTTATTCTATATTCGAAAGGTGAACTTAGTTGATTGAAAAACTCAAAAGTAGAATCTAGAAGAGTTGAAATAGACAAGATTCAGTTCAGATAAAAATACAATTAAAAAATCTGATACCCTTTTATTTCTTTGTATTTTCTTTTCTATTCCATTTCTTAATTTTAAGTTCTTTTTAGAACCCCTCCTAGTAACGTGCGCAATACAAAGCAGAACCCGCTTGGTTCATCTTATTAGTTTTGGTTCGTCTCATCCAAAATAAAGTATCTTCAAATAAATGCGAAATTTAATGAATTCCTAATTGTCTTTTTTATATACTATCCAGAATTCCCTACTTGCAAACAAAACTCTCGAACAGAACTTAAATATCTGAAGTGGAATTTGTATACAAGTTTTTTATCATTCAATGAGCATCTTGTATTTCATAAAAATTGGGGGGGCAATATAATCTTTACGTAGGGCCATCCTATCAACTTTCAGGCATTAAGATACGTTCAAGCGTGGATGATTATTATAATAGATTCCCAGCATATCATAAGATTCTCGTTCTTGAAAATCCACGCTTTTCCAAACCCAGAAAACAGACGGAATTCTCGGATCCCTCCTTGGGGTAAATACTTTTATGCATACCTCTTCTGGCTGATCCACACCATACTCTATTCTCGTAAGATGATACACACTAGCTAACAACCCACCGGGTGCTACATCATATGCACATTGGGAGCGTAGATAGTTGTAACCATATATATAAAATGACTAATGGGGTGCCAATCGCAGGCTTTATTTGTAAAGTCTATTCCTTATTAATCAAAGAAGCCCAAAGATCTATGAATTGCCCATGCTTGACTAGCTGACAGACAAACCCTGCATCTTTTTTATCTCCTCACTTCATTTTTTATTTGGATAAACATTTCACATTTAGAATTAAATTTATGAAGATTGACCCGCTACTTGTTATTCTGTACAAAGGAGAAATTCTGTCTAATTCACTAATTCATTGAGAAGATCCTGAACTTTTGTATTTGAAAAAGGTTTCCGTTTCAGTAGGGATCTCAGTAGGGATCTTTGAAGTAGATGATGACTGATAAAGAAATCTTTTATCATAATTTCCAGTATGAATACTGCGTCCAACATGAAACTTGTGAGCGGTAGTAAAACACCGATTCGCTCGTCGAGACCCAATTCTATCATAGTTTCTCGAGAAATTTTCTCTTACGAAGTTTGTTATATCTATAACAGCTTCCAGTTTAGGTGGACAGCCAGGCAAATGAAGCATCCACAGGGTCCAGTTTGACCCCCGAACAGTAGTATAAGAATCAGTACTGAACATCCCCCCTGTAATTATTACATGCTCCCATAGCAATAACATATTTTGGTTCAGCATTTGTTCATATAATCTCACTAGAGAAGGGGCCATTTTCATTGTTACTGTTCCGGCTGTTAAAATTAGATCCCGCTTGTCTAGGACTCGATCTTGGCACTAGTCCATAACGATCAAAGTCAGATCATTGAGCTATTAGTGAAGCAAATTCAATGAAGCAGCAGCTGGTACCGTGAAAGTGGCCATAAACTAGAGTCTTGACCAATTTGAAAGATCGTTTAATGTAGTTGAAATAACTGAATTTGGGGTTGTTCGATCAAGTAAAGGAAACTCAATGGAATTCATAACTGTTTCAATCTTTTTTTACTTTTTTCTTTTTATTGTCTGAACATTCAGGAGTTAAGACCATTCCAACGCTCCCTTCCGCCATGCATAAACTAAACCAACAATTAAGATAAGCACGAATATTAAAGCTTCTATAAATACGGATATACCCAATACATCAGAAACTCATTGCCCATGGATAAGAAAAACCGTTTCAACATCCAAAAACAACAAAAACGAGAGCAAACATATAATAGCAGTTCAGAAATTGTAACTTAAGCGTCACCCTTAGGTTTCTATACCCGATTCATAACTTGGCTTCTCTGGCCCTTTGTTAATCAGGGGCTAAAACTCCTGAAATAAAAAATGCCAAAAAGGAATACAAGACTTGATATTGTAAAAATGCCCAAAAATATCATATTCATAGAGGCAGAAACATAGACACACTCCTATAAACGTGGAAAATATACCCCACAGTCGATTCGAATTGAAATAATTTGAATTGTCAAGTTATCCATAACTATTTATTCAAAAACAAATTTTTTTCTTTTGTGTTGTGCTTCCTAAGTCTGGGTAAAGGGGTATATGAAGAAAAACCCACTTGGCATTGTTGACAATGAAATATTCGTTTTTGCAACAAACTTGAGAGCTTGTACACATTACCGCGGCCGTTTCTGAATCCGCAAATTACTCTTTGGGGTTTTTAACCCAAAGCTCATTTCATAAATTTTACTGAAAAAAATGCACTAGTATTAGATACTACTAAACTAAGAAAAAGGTATCACTAATTCCTTAATTGTGATAGGAAAATTCATATAAATTCATCCCCGAAGATGGATAGCGAAGGGTTACCTTGTTCTTTATCCACCATTGTATAATATCCATTGGATCTATTGAAATGCATTTTACTTTTCCGTTTTTCTGTTTTAAATCATTCCTGAGTGAGCTTATAAGAAAGATTTATTTTGATGAACCTGCCGCTTAATCACAAGTAACAAACAATAATGAAAATTCAAAAAATTATATAATTTTTTGAATTTTCATGGGCTTTAGTTTAGGGCTATACGGACTCGAACCGTAGACCTTCTCGGTAAAACAGATCAAACGGATTATTATCAATATGATCTGAACTGTTTCAAAGACCCAACATGCACTTTTTGCGTGGAGCTCTTTCATTAACTGATAGAATTATCAGTCCAAGTCTGCCATATTTTTCTTAACAAAAATAAGATGAGGATATGGCTCCATGTGTTCAGTTCATTATTTTGGATTCCGATCCAGGAACACTACCAAAGAAGTTTTCAAAGGTAGGGTTATCTTGACGTAGGTCTGCCTCTGGCTTAGATCAACCTAAGTTAAATGAAGTCTCTATCGTTTTAATTCAAAAAAATCAAATATGAAACTCCATACACCTTAAAGTTCATAGGACGAAAAGAGATTTTTTTGAGGTCCTTATACTCATTATGCCTAGCATTGAATAGATTGTGTATTCACCTTATCAATATCTCAAATCGAGGATGGGGTCGGTTTGGTACCCATAATGGATAATGGGTGCAAGATCGGACCTAATCATTTGTCAGGCTATTGTTCCCTCAAAGTTATGGGGTAAGACATCAATTTCCTAATAAGATCGATTTTTCATTGTATTGTATAAGGTATGACGGACTCCCTGAAAAACATTGGCGCGATGTAAACGAGTTGCTCTACCAACTGAGCTATAGCCCTTAGTGCTTGTGATACATATTTTATCGTGTATATCATTTCTTGTCAAGATAAATATTTCACGATCAACATTTGATCCGTTTAAGTGGTATTGCTTAGATTAGTATTGCTTATAAGTAATATGATATTTATAATCCATTGATGGGGCAAGGTTTCATTTGGTTCTCTTCGAGATGATAAATGGCCTACTTAACTCAGTGGTAGAGTATTGCTTTCATACGGCGGGGAGTGTTGGTTTCAAATCAATAGTAGGTAGAACTTATTAGATACCCTTGACTTGCGGTATCTAATAAGTTTTTCGACCACCCTCTTTCGTTTAATTTAATTAAAAATTGATTTTTTTTCTTTTTTCTCTATTCATTTTTTAATTTTTTTGTTGTATCAAAATGGAATTTTGTCGAGTAAACGCAATCAAGCAGAATACAATCCAACAACAACAAAATGGGGTTCGAAACAGAATTTCTTTTAATTATTCGAACACTAACTAGTTATGAAATCACCGCATTCGCATTGATAGCCTCTACTTTCAGCGTCCTAGCTCGACGGAGAGCTAAGATTTGCCTCAATTGTTTGTCTCTTTCCTTCAGCTTTTCTCAAATTAGCTTCCGCTATTTCAAAAGGGTGCACTGGACTTCTTGTGGATCAATGTCACTACCTCTCTGCATCATTTACTAAAACAGTGATCTCATTACTCCTAACTCTAGCAAAACCGCCCATCAGAGCCATCGTTACCCATTGGTCAGTAAAGGCGTATTCTCCAAAATACTATCTACAGCTGTGGCAATAGGGGCGTGGTTTGGTAATACGCCAATTTGACCACTATTTGTAGATAAAATGATTTCTTTCACTTCTGAATCCCAAACAATTCGATTGGGGGTCAATACACAAAGATTTAAGGTCATTTCTTCAAATTGCTCTCCATTTCTAAGTTCATAGCTTTCGCGGTAGCTTCATCGATATTACCTACCAAATAAAAGGCCTGCTCAGGAAGACCATCTAATTCTCCGAAAGGAGTCAATTGAAACCCTCTAATTGTTTCTGCTAGACCTACATATTTTCTGGAGAACCGGTAAATATTTCTGCTACGAAAAAAGGGTTGTGATAAGAAACGCTCAATTTTTCTCGCTCTTGCAGCAGTTAAACGATCCTCTTCCAGATAATTCGTCCAGCAAGGATAGCTATAATGTCCTGAAGTTCTTTGTAACGTTGTAAAGTTTCCTTTACCCTTTGCGCAGTTTCATAATGTTCTTCACCAACGATCCGAGGTTGAAGCATGGTTGACGTTGAATCTAAAGGATCTACTGCTGGATAGATTCCCTTGGCAGCTAATCCTCTTGATAGTACGGTAGTAGCATCTAAATGTGCAAATGTCGTAGCAGGAGCAGGGTCAGTTAAATCATCTGCAGGTACATAAACTGCTTGAATAGAAGTTATGGATCCTGCTTTGGTAGAAGTAATTCTTTCTTGTAAAGTACCCATTTCGGTACTCAGGGTAGGTTGATAGCCCACGGCGGAGGCATTCTACCCAATAAGGCGATACTTCGGATCCTGCTTGAACAGAAACGGAAGATGTGTCGATAAAAAAGTACGTCTTGTTCATTAACATCCGGAAATATTCTGCCATAGTTAGGGCAGTCAAATAGCCAACTCATACGAGCTCCCGGTTCATTCATTTGGCCGTAAACTAGAGCCACTTTTGATTCTGCAATATTTTCTTCATTAATAACTCCAGATTCTTTCATTTCCATGTAAGATCGTTTCCTTCACAGTACGTTCACCCACTCCCCAAATACGGATACCTCATGAGCTTTGGCAATATTGTTAATCAATTCCATAATGAGTACTGTTTTACCCACTCCAGCTCCCCCGAATAGTCCGATTTTTCCTCCACGGCGATAAGGAGCTAAAAGATCTACTACTTTAATTCCTGTTTCAAAAATCGATAATTTTGTATCTAACTGTATAAAAGCGGGCGCGGATCTATGAATAGGAGATGTTGTACGGGTATCTACAGGACCTAAATTATCAACAGGCTCCCCAAGCACGTTGAAAATTCGTCCCAGAGTTGCTCCACCAACCGGAACACTTAGAGCAGCTCCTGTGTCAATCACTTCCATTCCCCTCGTTAGACCATCTGTAGCACTCATAGCTACAGCTCTAACTCGATTATTTCCTAATAATTGCTGTACCTCACAAGTCACATTAATTGGTTGACCAACAGTATCTCGACCTTTAACTACAAGAGCGTTATAAATATTAGGCATCTTGCCAGGCGAAAAGCTACATCTGTGCGGACCGATGATTTGGACGACACGCCCCAGGTTATTTTTTCAAGCACTTGAAACCCCAGAACCAGAAGGTAGGATTGATTCTCATAATAAATAAAATGTAATCAAAATTTTTTGCGAAAATTATCAATTCAAAATAAATGTCCGATAGCACGTTGATCCGGTTAATTCAATAAGAATATAGGGAGGTATTTTCTTTCTTGGTACCATCAATTGATTAAATTCAATTGTTTATTTATTCAATCTTCAATGAGTGAATTTTCAAGTTCAACCAACTTTTTTTTGAATCTCAAGTGGATGAATACAAATCTTGAGAAAGTCTTTCATTTGTCTATCATTATAGACAATCCGATCTATATTATCTATTCTATGGAATTCAAACCTGAACTCTATTTAATTACGATTCATTATTTCTATCTGTTTATTTTTCTTCATTTTTTGATTTCAGGATATCGATTTACGCCTAGCCTATTTTTCACATCTAGGATTTACATATACAACATATATCACTGTCAAGGGTTAATTTCTTATTATTTAGGTTACTTGGGTATTTCGATTAAAAAAAAAAAAAAAAGAAAAGGGGTGCATATATATGAAAGAGTATACAATAATGATGATGTGTTGGCAAAATCACCCGGTCTAATATCTGGTTAGTTGATAATATTCGTTCAAAATTTTGTAGAAAGATTCTTGTGAAAAGTTTCATTAAGAGCACAGTTCGCTCGCGTCGAGTGAACCTTGTTGTTGTGAAAATTCTTAATTCTTAAGTTGTAGGGAGGATTTGTAATCACCACAAACAGAGACTAAAGCAAGTGTTGGATTCAAAGCTGGTGTTAAAAGAGTACAAATTGACTTATTATACTCCACAGATACGAAACCAAGGATACTGATATCTTGGCAGCATTCGAGTAACTCCCTCAACCTGGAGTTCCTCCTGAAGAAGCAGGGCCGCAGTAGCTGCGAATCTTCTACTGGTACATGGACAACGGTGTGGACCGATGGACTTACCAGCCTTGATCGTTACAAGGGCGATGCTACCACATCGATGCCGTTCCGGGGAGAAGAAATCCAATATATATGTTATGTAGCTTATCCTTTAGACCTTTTGAAGAAGGTTCTGTTACTAACATGTTTACTTCCATCGTAAGGTAATGTATTTGGGTTCAAAGCCTTGCGCGCTCTACGTCCTGGAAGATCTGCGAATCCCTCCTGTATGTTAAAAACTTTCCAAGGCCCACCTCATGGGATCCAAGTTGAAAGAGATAAATTGAACAAGTACGGCCGTCCTTTGTTGGGATGTACTATTAAACCTAAATTGGGCTTATCCGCTAAAAACTACGGTAGAGCAGTTTATGAATGTCTTCGTGGTGGACTTGATTTACCAAAGATAGTGAAAACGTGAACTCCCAACCGTTTATGCGTTGGAGAGACCGTTTCTTATTTTGTGCCGAGAAGCTCTTTATAAAGCACAGTCACAGAAACAGGTGGAAATCAAAGGACATTACTTGAATGCTACTGCAGGTAACTGCGATGACATGATGAAAGAGCTGTATTTGCTAGAGTTGGGAGTCCCTATCGTCATGCACGACTACCTAACAGGGGGATTCACTGCAAATACTACCTTGGCTAGTTATTGCCGAGATAATGGTCTACTTCTTCACATTCACCGTGCAATGCATGCAGTTATTGATAGACAGAAGAATCATGGTATGCACTTCCGTGTACTAGCTAAAGCGTTACGTATGTCTGGTGGAGATCATATTCACGCTGGTACCGTAGTAGAGTAAACTTGAAGGGGAAAGAAGCATCACTTTGGGTTTTGTTGAGTTTATTGCGTGATGATTTTATTGAAAAAGATCGAACTCGCGGTATCTATTTCACTCAAGATTGGGTCTCTCTACCAGGTGTGTTGCCTGTAGCTTCAGGAGGTATTCACGTTTGGCATATGCCGGCTTTGGTTGAAATCTTTGGAGACGATTCCGTACTACAGTTCGGTGGAGGAACTTTAGGACACCCTTGGGGTAATGCGCCAGGTGCCGTAGCTAACCGAGTAGTTCTAGAAGCATGTGTACAAGCCCGTAATGAAGGGCGTGATCTTGCTCGTGAGGGTGGTGAAATTGTTCGTGAGGCTACCAAATGGAGTCCTGAACTGGCTGCTGCTTGTGAGGTATGGAAGGAGATCACATTTAATTTCGAGGAAGTGGATAAATTGGATTATTAGACAAAATAAGGTAAAGTAATTCTCCTTTGTTCTTTTAATTTAATAATTGAATTCCAATTCAATTCGGCCCAATCTTTTACTAAAAGGATTGAGCCGAATATAAAGAGTCTATTGCATGTATTTTGGTTAAATGTATACTTATATAGATATACAAGGTTTGAAATAAAAAATCTAACCATCCTGTAGATTGTCCTTTTCCATTCCCTGTTATAATAAAGCCTTAATTTATTACTTAAGTTAGTTAGTTGCCGAGATTTTACGAAAAGAAAAATTTTTTATTTCCTATTTATAGGATTATAGGAGAGAACAAATATTCCTTCTTTTTTTCAATACCCACGTTCCTTATTATAATTAGTTAAGAATCTGGTGATTGGATTTCTATGTTTTATTCTGATAGGAAATAAATAAGATATCAAAGTAAATAATTTTGCTTGGATCGAAAAACTATTCATCTATTCTATTTTCATGTAAACAAAACAAATAGGGGCAAGAAAACTCTATGGAAGGTGGTGGTTTAATTCGATGTTCTTTAATAAGGTTAAGAATAAGAAGAGATTAGAACGTGGATGCGGGCTAAATAAATCAATGGAAAGTCTCGGCCCTATTGAAATAGCAGTGAGTGAAGATCCGAATCTAAAGATGGGGTTAAAAACATTCATAGTTGGAAAGGCTGTGCCAATTCTAGTTCAAAGCAATCTTGATTCGTTTTTTCGGCATCAAAAGACATTCGAATTTCATCTCCGATGACACTTTTAGTTAGGGATAGTAATGGAGACAACTATTCCATATATTTTTGATATTGAAAATCTTATTTTGAAATTCCGCAACGATCGTTCTTTTCGAGTGAATTAGAAAGTTCTTTTTCTAATTATCGAAATTCTAGTTATCTGTCTAATAGACATACGAGTGAAGATCCCTACGATAATCATGATACTCAATGTAGTTGGAATAATCATATTAATAGTTGCATTGACAGTTATCTTCAGCCTCAAATCTGTATTGAAGCGTCGATTGTAAGTAGTAGTGATAATTACAGTGACAGTTACATTTCTCGGTCCGTTTGTGGTGAAAGTCGAAATGGTAGTGAAACCGAGAGTTCCAGTATACGAACCCACACGGGGGCGGGGATTTAACTATAAAAGAAAGTTCTAAAGATCTTGATGTAACTCAAAAATACAAACATTTGTGGGTTCAATGCGAAAGAGGTATTATTTATGGATAAATTATAACAATTTTGAAATCCAAAATGAATATTTGTGAACAATGTGGATTTCATTTGAAATGAGTAGTTCAGGCCTTTAGATCAAAAATTGAATCAAGTAGAAAACAAAGTTGATTTGTTTGATTTGTAGTAGACGAGTAGTTAGTTTAGCGGAATAAAATAAAAAGAATGGAGTTTTCTTTGGTCACATAAGATTGTAGATTGTAGAAGAAACAAAGTGGAGGATAACTCTTTTTTACCTGTATTTCTGATTACTAATCAAGAAGCCTCAATTAACAAGATAAAAGATGAAATTAGAGAAATAAACCAAATTCTTCTTCTCCATCTTACGTATATATCAAATATAGATATAGGATTTTGTATCTTTCTCTCTATGTCCCCAAAAATCCCCTTTGAGGTCAAAACCCTGTTGGGTCAGTTCTAACAAATCTTTCAAGAATCTGTCTTCTATTTTTATTTATTAAATTAGATATTTATAAAAAATAGAAGACAAACAAATAAAAATAATAAAGTTGATGATTCTATATAATCACTTAGATGTCTTTTTTAATTAATAAAATATTAATTAGATATTTAGATATATAGATAGATTTCTACTAAGAATTTATTGTCTTTTTTAATTAATAAGAATTACAATTCTTAATTATAATTATTATAAGATATCTTTATTTAAAAATAATAACAGATACAAATAGTCAATCGAGGTATCCTTTTTATGACAGATTTTAACCTTCCCTCTATTTTTGTGCCTTTAGTGGGTCTAGTATTTCCGGCAATTTCAATGGCTTCTTTATTTCTTTATGTTCAAAAAAACGAGATTGTTTAGATCTGATGGGAATCAATCTCATTCTTTGTTTTTTCAAAACTGAGACTTGTATCATAAGTCTCAGATATCTATTTAGTGGAATATGGCATAACATGCGATTTCCCCAGGAAAAAGCTCTTATGTTGGCAAAAAGATGATATATGAGTAAATGACTTTTATCTCTTTTTTTTTTTTTTTATCGATCGAGATGGCTGGGTGGATGAAATAGAAAGTGAAAGTGGGTAGATTTATATTTCTAGTGGGGTCGTACGAAGGGGTATGTTATTATTTTTAGATCGCTAATTTGATGAATTTTTCTAAAGGTTTACATCAAACTAGTGCTAGTTGATGAGGATTATTTCGGAAACAAAAAAATGCAAAAGTTAAATTAATTTTGGATATTCTCTCAATTCCAATAAAATGAAATCGGATCAAGTATGAGTTGGCGATCAGAACATATATGGATAAATTCAATAAGGGGATCTCGAAAAATAAGTAATTTCTGCTGGGCCTTTATCCTTTTTTAGGTTCGTTAGGATTCTTATTAGTTTGGAATTTCAGTTATCTTGGTAGAAATTTGATATCTTTTTCCGTCCCAGCAAATCGTTTTTTTCCACAAGGAATCGTGATGTCTTTCTACGGAATTGGAATCTCTTTATTAGTTCCTATTTGTGGTGCACAATTTCCTGGAATATAGGTAGTGGTTATGATCGATTCGATAAAAAGGAAGGAATAGTATGTATTTTTCGTTGGGGATTTCCTGGAAAAAATCGTCGCATATTCCTCCAATTTCTTATAAAAGATATTCAGTCCGTTAGAATAGAAGTTAAAAGTGATATGCTCGCCATTATTATTTATATGGACATAAAGAGGCCGAGGCCATTCCCTTGGCCCGTACTGATGGTGACTCCACGAGAATTGAACAAAAAGCTGCCGAATGGCTATTTGCGCGTGTACCAATTGAAGTGTATTGAAGTATTTTGATAAATAGAAATAAATAGAAGCGGACTGAGGAATAATATAGTAGCAGGATAGAAAAAATGCAAAAATCCTACCTTAACATAATTCTAACATAACCGCATTAGAATGTTTATTTGCCCCAAAGCAGACGTATACTGAAAAACCCTAAAAACGAAAATAACTTATTTGATTTGTCTTGGGGTCTTTTATGCGTATGAAAATCCGCGCAATTTAATAAAAAAACAAGTAATAAATCGAAATAATAGATATAGATTAATCTCATATATCAAACTATTTGGAAATAAATTTATCTTTTTGATAAAAATAGAATAAGGAAGTTCTTTCATTTCCAAATTTGAATATTAATTACTTAATTTCTTATTTAAAGAAATTCTTTCGTTTATTCATCGAAAGAAGACTTCATTACTTAATCCAATTTGTCCAATTAAGATATCTAAAAAGATATTTTCTTTTTATTATTTATTCAAATCAATTTCTTAGTCTATTTCGGTATTCTTTCTAGATTCAAAGACTAACCAAAAGTACCAAAAAATGGATTCATACGCTCGACCCTTTGTATAGAACCCATGTGTGAAAGAATTATTAGATTGCATAGAGTCGACGAATAGGGTGGGTTGATTAACAATTCACAGATAGATGAAAAATGACAAAAAAGAAAGCATTCACTCCTCTTTTCTATCTTGTATTTATAGTATTTTTACCCTGGTGGGTTTCTCTCTCATTTAATAAAAATATCGAATCTTGGGTTACTAATTGGTGGAATCTCGGGAAATCCGAAATTTTCTTGAATGATATTCAAGAAAAGAGTATTGTAGAAAAATTCATAGAATTAGAGGAACTCCTCTTCTTGGAGGAAATGATCAAGGAATACTCGGAGATACATCTACAAAAACTTCATATCGGAATCCACATGGAAACGATCCAATTAATCAAGATACACAACGAGGACCGTATCCATACAATTTTGCACTTCTCGACAAATATAATCTGTTTTGTTATTCTAAGCGGTTATTCTTTTTTTGGTAATGAGGAACTTGTTATTCTTAACTCTTGGACTCAGGAATTCCTATATAACTTAAGCGACACAGTCAAAACACTATTCTTTATTACTGGTTATGTGTCGGATTCAAATTCACCACACGGCTGGGGAACTGATGATTGGTTCTGTCTATACAAAGATTTTGGATTTGTTCACCAATGACAAATCATATCTGGTCTTGTTTCCACTTTTCCAGTCATTCTCGATACTATTTTTAAATATTGGATTTTCCGTTATTTAAATCGTCTATCTCCATCACTTGACAGTTATTTATCATTCAATGAATGACTGATAAATGATCTACTGATAATCTAATCCGATTAGAGCGACATTTACTTTGTAATTGTACATAAGCAAGGCATTGAAAACGTACTTATTTCAGTTGTATTTCTAGCCATCAGGGGATTTTCCTATATTATTCAGTAAATAGCAGAGATCGTGGATAGGGAACTATACCTTAACCTACCCAAATTTATTGTAGAAATTTTGGGCTTAATGATTAGACCATGAAGCTAAATACTTTTCTTGGATAAAGGAACAGATTACTCGATCTATTTCCGTATCGCTTATGATATATATATAACTTGACATCCATTCAAGTGCATATCCCATTTTGCACAACAGGGTTATGAAAATCCACGAGGAAGCAACAGGGCGTATTGTATGTGTGCCAATTGTCATTTAGCTAATAAGCCCGTGGAGATTGAAGTTCCACAAACAGTACTTCCTGATACTGTATTTGAAGCAGTAGTTCGAATTCCTTATGATATACAACTTCAAACAAGTTCTTGCTAATGGTAAAAAGGGGTTTGAATGTAGGGCTGTTCTTATTTTACCGGAGGGTTTGAATTAGCCCCTCCCGATCATATTTCTCCGGAACTGAAAGAAAAATGGGCAATTTATCTTTCAAGAGCTACCGCCCCAATAAAAAAATATTCTTGTGGTAGGTCCGTCCCCGGTAAAAGTATATAGTGAAATCACCTTTCTATTCTTTCACCCGACCCTGCTACTAGAAGGACGTCCACTTTCTAAAATATCCTATATACGTAGGTGGTAACAGGGGCCAGGGGTCAGATTTAGCCCGACAGGGAGCAAGAGTAACAATACAGTTTATAATGCTACAGCGGGTATAGTAAAATAAAATAATACGAAGAGAAAGGGGGGTATGAAATAACCATAACAGATGTATCGGATGGACGCCAAGTGGTTGATATTGTCCCTCCAGGACCAGAACTTCTTGTTTCAGAAGGCGAATCTATCAAATTGGATCAACCATTAACGAGTAATCCTAATGTGGGTGGATTTGGTCAGGGAGATGCAGAAATAGTACTTCAAGACACATTACGTGTTCAAGGCCTTTTGTTCTTCTTGGCATCTGTTATTTTGGCACAAATATTTTTGGTTCTTAAAAAGAAACAGTTTGAGAAGGTTCAATTGGCAGAAATGAATTTCTAGACTCGCGTATTTATCAACTTCAAGTTCGTAAAAAGAACAAAATTCTTGTCGGTGATTGTGCATAATCAAAAAAATGAAATTTTGAAAAACCTTTTGATCATTTATCTTCTTTTTCTACTAGATGCTGGGAATTCCTTGTACCACATTCCTATCCATGTTTTTAAAAAAAAATAAGACGACTTTTTTATTTTACCTCTCTTTCTTTGTTTTTTTTACCCATTAAAATTAAAAGGGTATCTTACTATTGCCAGAGTTTAAAGTGATAAAATGTATCAATATCTCAATAGAATACAATTTGATACTAGACATAAGTAATATTGAGATAGAACGGATAATGCGATTAGAACAACTAATTCTAGGAGGTTATTTGTCTTCCTAGTCTTCGACACAAAGAAGAGTTGCCTACCCCCTTTCTTGTGTGTGAAAAATGTTTGATCCTTTTGTCAAAGCTTCTAGTCTTTGTTTGATTTTTCTGGATGTTTTCTTTATTATATTACATATAATATATTTTAGAAATGAACAATTTTCATTTTGTTGAGATATGCAAAATATAGAGTAAGGTTTTTATTAGTATAGAAAGTATTTTTCGCATTATTTGATAATTAATATTATCAGCCAATCCAGAAATTAGGTAATTCTTTCATTCTTCTAACTTGTTAGACAACAAAAACTACAATTCTTAAGAGCTCAGCAGGATGCCCCTCGAATCAGACAAACAAAGAGAGAATCCCGTTGAGTTCTTACACTTTCATGTCTACAACTGAGATTCATCTGATTACTACAGGGACAGACCCAATCCGGAATATGAACCATAAAAGAAAATACCTAATGCAAACCAATCTACAAAGAATACCAGTTACAGTACCACAATATTATCAAGGAATCCTTCCGTAGTATCGGCCATTTACCCACTTCCCTCACATTTAATCAAGTAGTCGTGCTAGGGCAAACAGTCATGGATAATTGTTATTAAATTAGATCCTTCCGAATGGGCTAAAGAGAACGTAATGCCTAAAATTTTTATTTATTCTTTTTCGTTTTCTTAATTGAAGAAATAATTGGAAAATAAAACAGCAAGTACAAAAATGAGTAATAACCCCCAGTAGAGACTGGTACGATTCAATTCAACATTTTGTTCGTTTGGGTTTGATTGTGTCATAGCTTTATAATTCGGATTAGATTTATCGTTGGATGAACTGCGTACTGATATTGACCCCAAAAAAGACGGTAGGTACAGCTAGGCCGTGAACAGCCAACCATCATTGCAGTAAAATGGGATAGGTTCGATCTATAGTCATTAGGTCCTCCTAAAACGATCTACTAAATTCATCAGAGTTGCTCCAAAGGAGTAAAACAGCCAGTTATTGTGGAATACCTTGTCGGCTCTCTGTGAAATACTCGTTGGCGAGGCTAAATACATCGTAAGCTAAACCGGTGCTGACGAATAACCAACCCTACAATGAATAGGGAAGGTATAGTAATGCTATGAATGACCCAGTATCGAATACTGGCTAATAATATCAGCAAAGAACGTTTGCTGCAATGGTTCCAGACATGCTGAGCTCCATATTCTTGTACAGTCAAAGGATCGATTCAGTAAAAGATGAGATCAGTAAACGGCAATTCACTGAAATGCAATCTTTGTGAGATCGTCAATATTGTACCAAGGGGCGTCTTGAGAGTATACCGAATCAGTATAACTATGCTCCTTCTTACACAGCAATGTAATTTTAATCAGTATCGAAGGGAAGTGCTAAATAAGTTATTTCTTTTCTTTTACTTGTTGCTTGTTATGATACTTCATACAAAATGAATATATAAATTTTTCAATAAAAGAGATTATTCTATTTCCCCAATTTTAAGTACATGCGAGATCCATAAATTTCCTTTTTTTAGTTGTAAAACCAGTTTATTTGTTGGAATCCTTTTTTTTTATTTGGCATTTTAAGGAATTGGTTAATTGCCCAGTAGCAAAAAAGAATAGTGGGTCATATTCGAGGAAAGAAAAAAATAAAAGATTATGATATATTAATTGGATCTCTACCCCAAAGGCTCTTAATTGATCTAGCTACAAAGACAAGATAAAAAAAAAATAAAATGTAGAACCTAGAAAAATCTTAGAATTAGAACCCAGTTGAACCAAGATTTTCCAGTGATCGCGCGATCACTTTTCTTCTCATTAACTCAAGATATTATGTAAATGAGCCTTTATAATATAAAGAATAATAATAATATAAATAATATAATTATATCCTGAATGTAATATTAAGGTTAAACTAAAGATAAAATAAAAGGTTTGATAAGTTACTCTTTGTTCTAATATCAAAAGAAAGAAATGAGAAAAAATGATTGAATAATGAAAAATTTCTTTTTGAATGAGATTACATGACCCTGTTTCTATTATTGGTTTACCCAAGAGTTCTTCAAAAAAAATAGAGATCGTTTGATTGAAATCGTGGTATGAATAGAATGTTACAGATATGAATCAATTTCGCTTTATATGCCTGTTACTTTTTCTTTGTTAAGTGTCGTCTATAATGATAGATGAATCAAAAACTTTCATTCAATTGAACTATTTTTCAATTAGTATTTTGGCCTATCCTACTATTTTGAAAAATAGAAACTTAGGTAAGTGCTTTAGAACTATATGCATAAAAAAAATTTTCATTTAGCCTTCATGCTTACTATAACCAGTTATTTCGGTTTTCTACTAGCGGCTTTAACTATAACGTCAAAGCTCTATTGATTGGTCTAGGCAAAAATACGACTTATTTAAAAATGAATATTTGAAAAACGCAATCCATCATTCGGCGAGATTACTTGTATTCTATAGTTATTTAACGCGCCAATTATCCATTCTTGGTCATTGAGATTCATGCCAATTCGGATTAATATTTAGATATAGATATTACCTCTTTTTTTTATCCTTTCAAACAAAATGAAATGATTGAAGTTTCTCTATTTGGAATCGTGTTAGGCCTAATTCCTATTACTTTGGCTGGATTATTCGTAACTGCATATTTACAATACAGGCGGGGTGATCAGTTGGACCTTTGATTAATTATCATCCCCTTTTTGAATTGACCTCCTCATTTACAGGAGGTCATGCTGTACAAGTTGCTGAATGTATTTCAGTCAAATTCGATCTAATCTAAGAAGAACGTCACTCTGTAGGATTTGAACCCACCGACATCCGGGTTTTGGAGACCACGTTCTACCGAACTGAACTAAGAGCGCTTCTAGATAAGACCATAAAGAAAAGGATTCTCTTTTAGTTTTGAATCGATCTCAAGAGATCCCTCGTTACTGCTCTTTTTCTATTTGTCTTTTGAACAGTAATAAGTAGGGATGACAGGATTTGAACTGTGACATTTTGTACCCAAAACAAACGCTACCAAACTGCGCTACACCCCTTCAAATTGCTCTGGTGTCATTGTAGAAGATTCCGATCTTGTTTTCCACATTGTTATTTTATCCACGGATATACATAAATTTATGCCCATTTCGTCTTTTGGTCTCATTTTAGGTCTCATTTTAGGTCTCATTTAACATATAATAGTAAAATACTTCTATACATATGAAATACAGGACTCACCGAAAAGTATAATATAAAAAATGGTATTTTGGAAATACTCGGTAAGATTAAGTAGGGGGGATATTTTTTCTGTTTTAATAAAGAAAAATCTTATTTATTTGAATTAGGGATTCTGTGTACAACTAGAAAGAAGTCATAACTACAAATGCATCTGATCATATATACCATTATTTTTATGTATTCAATAAAAAAAAAGGGAGGTTTTGAATGCGAGATCTAAAAACATATCTCTCTGTGGCAGTTCTAAGCACGTTATGGTTTGGAGCTTTAGCGGGTCTATTGATAGAGATTAATCGATTTTCAGATACGTTGACATTCCCCTTTTTTTAATTCTAGTTATTGACACGGAAAGGAATTAAAAGATTAAAATACAATCAAATATCTGAGAGCTAACCCCTCCCCTACTTTCTCTTTTTCCTTTTTAGAATAAGGAGGAAGAGAAAAATCAAACAGTTAGCAATACGTAACTTTT
>JADFUC010000041.1:0-34585 GCA_019722365.1 Lithospermum erythrorhizon
CTAAAGTTACGTATTGCTATGCCTATAAATAGAGGCATTCTCATTCATTTTGGGGATAGGAAATCCATTTGCAAAAATAAGACAAAAAGAGAAGAAGAGAAAGCTCCACAAATCAGAATCCCCACCCTACACATTCAAGCTTGCATCTGCATATTCAAACTCAAGCATTTGAATCTTCGAATCTTCAAACATTCAAATCTTCAAACATTCAAGCCTTTGAATCTTCGAATCTTCAAGTATTCGAATCTTCAAACATTCAATCATTCAAGTCTTCAAATCTTCAAACATTCAAGCATTTAAACATTCAAGTTCAAGATCGTTTCTATTCAAGCACTCAATTGAAGTGTGCAACATCCAAGTTGGGTTGAAGATTACAAGTATTCAACATTCAAGTTGAAGAACAAGCTAATAAGACCCTACTATAGTGTGAAGTAGAATCGTGAGGAACAACAGACGTAGTCAAATCATATCAATAAATATTTTCAGAATAACCCGTTACCTTAAAAAAATTTCTATCGGGCGGACCCGTAGATAGTATAAATAATTTCGAATAAGATCGATGTATCGAGACCGTATTATATGAGTAGTAGTTTATGTCATGGGAAATTTTGGCATTTGGAATCGGCTTCATCGAGATTTGTTTTAAAAGTGGAAAATTAACCTAAACCGAATCTGCATCAAGCTATCCTTTAAATATCTTATCATCCTTATCCTCTTTCATCATCATCAACTCATCCTCATCCCCTTTTCAAGTGTTTTGGCCGAAATATTCCATTCCCCCTCCCCCTTGAAATTTTCTTCCATTTCTCTCTTCGATTGTTGCTCAAACTCCAAGATCGTTGGTTGAATATCTTCCCCTCATCATCTTCTTTGAATTAAGGTAAGAAAGTTCAAATCTTTTGGGATATTTCTTGGGTTTTGACATAGTTGACTTTTAGTTGACTTTTGCTAAATTGAATCTAATTGTGTTTCTAAGTTCGATATGGGTAGTATGATGAATATAAGTAGTTAATTCATGAGTTAAGAAGATGTTGCCTGGAGGTTTATGGCGATGGTTGACTCTTTTCCTTAGGTTAGTTGACTTTTATGTTGACTTTTATGAAACTTTTTAAAATGTGTATAGGAGGTTAATTGGGACCTTATTTCAGAAGGTTGTGGCGTTAGAATTGCATTTATTATCGATGGTGGAGTTAGGCTGAGAAAGCGCGATTGTTGGTAAAGCTTGAGTACTAATTGAGATTTTGGAGTATAGGTTGTTAATTACGGACTCGAGGGTTATATAAGATGACTTATGTTGATTTGAAATACAAAGTTGATAGCGTGGAAATTTTGTAGGGGGCCGATCATCAGGTCCGACGGGTTGTTACTGCTGTCTTATTCGTCGCTTTAGACCGCTTAGCAATCGCTCTACTTAGAGTTGGTAATGTATCTTCTAGAACGCAAGTATGAGTAGTTTCGATTGTACTTTTTGGTGCTATAGGGGCGCTGATCAGTGAAAAGCGGGCAGCTCAGATCGTGGATTTCTCAAGAAGGATTTTGCAGAGCTACAGAAAGTAGTACTTATCTCACCGGTGCTACACATTACGTACTTTAAATTGTGTGAAACATGTCATCAGTGGTAATATTATGTGAGAATAGTATACATGTCATTGTTGTACGATTATGTGCGATTCATTCAGACGAGCCATGATATGATTTTGTGATTGTATTTCCGTGGCGTTGAAGACGGTTGAAAAAAGTAATGAAGCTCAAACTCTCAACTTACGCTTTGTACTCGTGGGCCTTGTCGGGCATTTCTCTGTCTGTGGCCTTGTCGGCACTTCTCAGATTTCCGTGGCCTTGGCGGCGTGTCTCCGACATTATGATCATGTAGACGCTTTAGCTTATGCGCTTGATATTATTTGGGAATAGAGTAGTTAGATGCCTGGGAGGTGTTGGCCTGAAGTTATGCGTGACTTCTCGAGGTGACTCGAGTATTGTGATTATGAATCATAATGGATGATTAGAGGTTAGTGACTCTCCTTCCTCAAGTGTGATACGTGGACGCTATTGGCCTTATACTACGGTATAAGTACGGTTTGGCCTTATACCGGTATAAGAGTCGTGTATGATTATCTATGATCACTTTGGCCAAGGTATCATTGTGTTTGTCTTTATACCACGGTATAAGTAGCGGTTTGGCATTTATACCACGGTATAAGGCGGTTTGGCCTTATACTTCGGCATAAGAGCGTACGATTATCCGCGATCACTTCTCATTGTGCACAGTTGCGGCCTTATACTACGGTATAAGAGCCGGTGTTTATTAGCGATTGTCCATTTGTAGATCTGACGTTGATACGCGCACGGTATATCGGGTATATAGTTCTCGAAATACGAGAAAGATATTTGATGACTGTGTTGTAGCCTTGTTCGCCTTTGTGATTTTTTATTCTCAGCGATCAGGTGCCTTATTGACACTTTGTATTATATCTGGACATGTTATGCCCGAGACTTTCTTCGAGGCATGAGCATGGCCTTATTAGGTAGTCCTGGGATATACATATTTATTCATATTGGCTACTATATCTATCGATCGGCCCCTGCTTTGTATGGCTTAAGTTTCACCCCTGTGTTAAGTTTTCACTAAGCTTCGCGGCTTACACCCCTATTCGCTTTGGGCGGCATCATTTAAGTGCCAGTCGACAGCGGGCAATGGAAATGAGGCTGTTTGAGAGTTTATATTCGAGTGGCTAGGTGAGCATCGGGTGGCCGAGATCCTCACGCCTCGCTTGTGTTGTCAACCGTTTCTTGATTGTTGTATTTCATTTTCAGACTTTAGCCTTGTTGGCAATTATTTTGTATTCAGGATACGGTAGTACTCTCACTTGTAGCCTTGCCAGCCATCAGTTTTTTGAGATATGTTGTATATATATGGAGTTGGTTGGTTAGATATCACTCTAATGGATTATAAATTTTAAAATTGTTTTTTTCTAGAATTTTAATTGTAAATCAAATTTTTGGATAAAACGCTGTAGTTTTTAAACCGAGTCATCCATCGCATTTATGACTCTCGTGTTCGGGGATTATAATGATTCTCACCTCGTGCGATCGACTGGGTAATGTTAAATTTCTTTGCAACCGCTAATTTTCTTTGTCTTTAATCATCATCTTTAGACTTAAGAAAATTTATTGTTACAAATTTGGCATGCCCGGTGGGACAATCTTTACCTTTCATCTCAACTTCATTCAAGTAATACTTCAATCCAAGTATTAATGGCTCCAAAGCCTGACACCTAAGCTTCCTTATTCAACATCTCTTCAAGCTCTTCAACCGGCGTAGAGTTACTACGCATAGAATGTCCAAGCTCGGGATAAGTAAGGGTTAGAATTTCTCTATCCGTAATCGAGTCACTAGTTCAACCAATAATCGAGGAATGATTCATTGGTATCACCAGTAGTGCAAGGAGACGTGACGCCCATGATCAAGAAAAAGTATTTCGCGATCCTCGTGACTTTACTAACTCCAAATTATGCCATCAAACCAATGAATCATTCTCTAGAAATGGTTCACACCAACATCTCCTCGCCGTAATTTGCAATCTAGTACCTCATGCACGAAGACACTATCATCCATATACTCCGGCAATGATCACAAATATCATCGAACCTAGAAGAACAAGTCGCATCTCTTACCAAGACTCTCGAGGAATCGCTAAGTACATCAAGGTCAAGATGCTAAGATTTAGATGATCATGGAGAGGCTTGCAACCAACAATGAAGGAGAAATAGAACCCAGGTAAGCTCAAGGCCCCTCACATCCTAATTTTAAAAACCTCTGAAAAGAACAAGCCGAATGATTTTAAACAATATTCGTGTCTCGATCGATGGATTCTATCCCTATGAATCAACTTAAGGAGTTCATCATGGGGACGATCAAGGACAAGCTAGAGGATCCTAAACCTTCATATGCTTATGTCAAACCACACCCGCCGCATTGAAACGTATTTAAGACGCCAAATGGTTACGCCCACCTAAACTCCAAAGAAGCTGATGGAAATGGCAACCTTAAACAACATGTTGCTCATTTCGTAAAAACTTGCAATAATGCAGGAACAGACGGTGACTATCTGGTGAAGCAATTTGTTCGCTCCTTGAAGGGAAATGCATTCGATTGGTTCACTGAATTGGAACCAGGTTTTATCGACAAATTGGCGTTAGCTTAAAATGTAGTTCTTTAACATATTCTATAGCACTCGTCGCATCAAGCCAAGAAGATAGAACTCACAAATACTAAGAAAAGAAAGAAAGAGCTCTTTAATGATTTCATCAATCGTTGGAGGAATTTGAGTCCGAATCGCAAAGACTACTTGTGTGTGAGGCTTTTGCACCGCATACGTGTATTCAATGCATTTGACTGACCTCCAAAGACATCCTTTGGGCGGATCAAACCCAAGTCGTTTGAGGAGTTGGCCACAAGAGCTCATGACATGGAGCTTAGTATTGCTGTGAACAAAAACCACAACTTTGTTGCCCAAGATGTTCGAAGGACCAAAGACAAATTTGAAGTCAAGAAATGTGGAAAGGGTTTAACAAGGGATGATGGTAAGTAGGAGGCTCTAACTATTTTCCTCCTCGTGAAGTTTTTTTGTTGGTGCCTAAGCAGCTAGCGAAGGAGAAGGCTCAAAGATAAAATGAGGGTATCGCGAAGGAATGCAAGAGAAGACTTATCATTTCTTGGAGTCTCGATGTATCCGAATGTTTATGACACGCTTCAAAGAAAGTTATGATAGAATTATCGGAAATGGTGTCTGGCCAGCGGAAAGACCAAATATCCGAATTACTGCAAATATCACCATCTAGTTGGTCATCCTATCGAGAAGTGCTTTGTCTTCAAGGACAAGGTTATGGAATTAGCTCGGCAAGGAGGATACTCCTTGAGGAAGAGAAGGTTGCAACTAATCAAGTAACTATCGGGTTTGGAACTATGGATCCGATAACTATTAATGTTCATGAGGATGTGTACCTCTCGCTAACTATTACCGTGATCCGGAAAGGAGTAACTATGCTCATCCATGCATACAAAGGGGTCTCAACTTTAGATCTAAGATGTAAGCAACGAGAAGGATGGACTCGGGTTTCTAGAAAGAACGCCTTCATTCCCATTAAAAGCCAGACAAATCCATCAAGACAAAGGCAAGTAAGCATAATTCAATAAGAGAAGATTGATGACTTACCATCCCATTGGTACTTTGCAAGAAGTTGAGCCGGTCTTACTGAAAAGACCATCCCCAATCACTTTGAGAGACTTCATTCCTGAGAGGTTTTGGGGAAATAATGGGTATGAATCTTGTCACCATGTTTACGAAGAGGGAACCTCTTCCAAAGAAGAAGTCAAAGAAGAAACACCTCAGACGGATGAAGAAAAATGTACCGTTTCCCTCACATTCACTGAAGAGGATTTGCTTCTTGGCGATGCTGACCATAACCGACCTCTGTATGTATCTGGGTATATCATGTGAAGAGAGAGTCAGTCGAATCTTAATTGATGGAGGATCGGCGGTAAATATTTTACCATTGAAGACCCTCAAGATAATTGGTGTTTCGATTGAGGAGCTGCAACAGAGTCGACTTATGATTCAAGGCTTCAACCAAGGAGGCCAAAGGACTGTAGGAAAGTTATCCCTCTGCCTATCCATAGGAGATATGAGTTCAACCTCATGGTTTCATGTCATCGATGCGAAGACCACCTACAACATGCTGCTTGGACGACCATGGATACACTCAAATAACGTTGTTCCTTCCACGCTTCACCAATGCTTCAAATATAGCAAAGATGGAGTTGAAAGGACGATTAAGGCAGATGATAACCCATTCACAGAACTTGAATCACACTTCGCGGATGCAAAATATTACATCCGGAAGAATAAGGAATTCGATGAGCCATCAAAAGAAGAAGTTCTTCTAAAGATCCAAGAAACAAAGGAAAGTGAGAAAGAAGATGTTAGAGTTCCAATGATTCATTTTACGTCAAAGAATACTGAAGAGAAGAGATCTGTGAGTCCTATAGGTTTTAAAGGTTTAAACCTCCCTGTCACAAGAATGAAGAAGATGAGCTCCACTTCTAAAGCTTTAGAAGGATTTGTCGCCCCTATTGGTGGACAAGCAATAGAGCATGGAGAGGTGAAAACTCTACCAAAAAATGTGATGTTGGGATCGAAGTCATATGACCTAATAGTGAAAGCCGGAAATGATAACAAAAAGGATGAGTCAATGGGAAAGCTACCTCCAGAATTGACCGGTGAAAAGGTGCAGGGCCTTAATGAGACCCAGAAGATGCTTAAGGATAGAGGATATGACATCAAAAGCTCACATACAGGGCTCGCATATACACTACCTCCTCCTGTCCGAACAACAACTACATTTCCAAAGAAGAGGATGTCTCTCCAGCCAAGCCCGAGGTGTGCGTCAAAGTTGAGATCAATCGCCCTCGAGACCTGAGGCTTGGTGTATTAAATGAGCACCATAAGTCGATCTTCCAAAGGGTAGGATCACCACGCCTACAACGAAAATCTATATTCCAAAGGTTGGGGGCAGTAATCCAAAAATGGAAGTCCCTTTGATAAGACAACAGTAGCAAAAGTGTCGAAGGAGTTCGAAGGTAGGGATAAAAAGGCCTACCAGCTTCATAAGGCCCCAAGAGTCGTACGTCGGTGGAGAGTAAAGCCAAAGCAGGAACCCATTCCCAAAGAACCTAAGCAAGGAGAGTGTTGGATCCTCACTCCATATTACCGTTCATGACGATGAGATGATAGAGGAAGATGTTGAAGAAGCCCCATCAACCCTTGAGGAAGGTGTAAAGGCGACTTTTGATGAGCTGAAAGAAATCAACCTAGCTATGGCTTGATGAGCAGCGACCCATTATATCGGCCTCTTTTAACTGAGGAGGAGGAAAAAGAGTATGTAGGTCTTCTCCATGAGTTTCGAGATGTGTTTGCGTGGACCTACGAGATGCACAGTTTTGGACCCAAAGGTAAAAGATAAATAAATCTAGGCTGTAATGAAATGGAGTTGGCCAGATCAGCCAGCTCAAAAGAAGCTTTCATCGAGTTAGTCCCAACAATTGAAGGCGAAGTATAGCGATTGATCTTTGGTTTCATTCGGGAGGTGAACTATCGACTACGTTGTCAACATAATTCCATTAAGAAGAAACGGGAAAAATCTGGGTTGACTTGAGACCTCGATCGGGCATGTCCGAAGATGATTTTCCATTACTATCTGTATTTAATGATTGATCGACTTAAGCGGCATGAGCGTTGACATTCATGGATGGTTCTTCCAAGTATAACCAAATTCGAATGGCATCAGAAGATGAGGGAGTTAACTTCCTTTAGAACTCCCGAGGAATATATCTTTGCTTTCTGAAGATTATGCCATTTGGTTTGAGAAAAATCACGTCTTCACGTATCAAAGAGGCTATCTGAAGGATGTTGATGACATGCTTCACAAGAATATTGAGTGTTATGTTGATGATCTTGTGGGTGATCCAAAGGCAAAAGTGAATTCGCGTCAACGATCTTCGCTTGACATTCGATCGGCTTCGGCGTTATCAACTCAAGATGAATCCGTTGAAGTGTACTTTTAGTATAAGCTGAGGAACGTTTTTAGGCTTCATAGTTTTTCGGCAAGGTATTCAGATAGAGTAGTCAAAGATTGATGCCATCACCAACATGCATGAACCTCGCAATATCCATGATCTCAAGAGTCTACAAGAGAAGTTGGCTTACGCCGTCGTTCATTTAGAACACAGCGAGGTAGATACTTGACCTTTCGGTCGTGATGAAGAAAGGGACTTTATTTGATTGGGATGAAGCATGCAGTAATGCTTTCGCAAGTATCAAATCGTCCAGATGAAACCACCCGTGCTGGCTGCACCACTCCAAAGAAAGCCATTAATACTTTACATTACAACACAGGAATGACCGGTGGGGGCATTACTCGCACAGGAAAATGTGGAAGGAATGGAGAATGCATTGTACTCGGATGATGACACCAAATGAGGTAAATTATTCTCCAATTGAAAAGTTGCGTCGACCTCGTTTTGCAATCGAGAAGTTAGTATTACTTTCAAGATCATCTTGTCGGTTTAATCTCAGCAGCCAATCCGATCAAATATATTATCGAAGCTTTATCTTATATGATCGGTTGGCAAGATGGTATCTCCAAATACAACAATTCGAAATCATATATGTGCCTCAAAAAGCTGTTAAGGGACAAGTTTTGGCAGACACCAACGGAATGTGAACTCTCTAATAAATTACCAGATGAGGATGTGATGGTGATCGAAATACTACCGCTATGGAAGATGTTCTTTGACGGTGTAGCGTGTAGAGATGGAGCTGGAGTTATTTTCATAACGCCTGAACAAGATGTGCTCCCATATTCATTCTCGGTAAGTAACAAATGCTCAAACAATGTCGCAGAATATCAAGCCTTGATATTAGGGCTTTAAATCGCGATGAAATGCGACTCGTGCGATTCAGAAGTTTATAGTGACTACATAGCGATGCATTGACGACTCCTTGGGGATTATGAAGTTAGAAAGCCCGAGTTGAACAAGCAAGCTGATTCTTTGGTAAGCATGCGTTAGCGGTACAAGAAAAGAAATTCGAGATGTCGGTATGCGAGTGGATGCACCTATGTTTGAAAGTAGAGAAGATGCTTACGAACTGTGTCTATGAGATTGATGAGGAAGATTGGCGACAACCTTTAATTGATTACTTGTCACGGAAGTTACTTTTGAGAATTCAAGAAGATTGATGTCATGATCGAGACTTCATTTATCCCCATTACAAAGACTCTTTTTAGAAGATCTCATTTTGATGTTTTATTCTTGATGCATTGGAGAAAGAAGAAGGCAGCACAAATCAATGGAGAAGTTTTCTTTGGTGTCTATATGGTGCTTTCCATCAATACGGCACAAAACTTCATTTCAAATCAAAGGATAGGATACTATTGGCTATAATGGTAAAAGATTGCAGGAATTCGCTAAAGATGTCGACACTTGTTAGCTTCATGTAAATTTCATCCATGCGATAGCGAACATTTATAGCCAATTTGTTGCTTCATGGTCTTTCAACGCATGGGGGCTTAATATGGTTGGCCACTACTAAAAGACATCCTCAGGGGCATCGTACATCCTTGTAGCTTGACAGTTACTTCTCGAGTGGGGTGAGAAGGAGTGCCATTAAGCGGGAGGCAGAAGAAATGGAAAATTCATACGAGTGAACATATACATCGTTGTCGTACCAGATATATCATAGCGTGTGGAAAATCATTCGACAATCGCTTGATTACGGCTTTATGTGAAGAGTTTGAATTCAAAAAGTATCACTCCTCGATGTATTATCCTCAGGCTAATGGGTTAGCTGAAGCTTTCAACAAAACTTTATTGATATCTTGAAGAAGGTTTTGTCGTCAGAGAGAGATTGGCATGAGAAGATGAATGAAGCTCATGGTATGGGGCCAACATATAGAACACTAGAATCAACTCCTTATGCATTGGTTTATGGTGTAAGTTGTCCTCCGTTGGGCGTCAAATCCCATGTTGAGGAATAGGCTATTGAAGGTCATTCGAGGAAAATCGTCATCGGGTTCGAGTTAGATTCCTTGATGAAGAAATTTGGATGTGCAACAAAGCTTGGAGTGTTGCTCCGATCCAGTATCTTGAGTCTTACTCTTGAGGAAAGTTAAATCGTGGCTCACTATTTGGTGACATGGTACTCTTCGTCAGAAGACCAATAATCACCCATAAAAAAGGGAAGAAATTTGAGCCAAAGTGGGATTGTCCGTACGTCATCCAAGAGGTATACAAATGGATCATACAAGATGGTACACCAAGATGGATTTAGAGTAGGACCAATCCCAGCGATTAAGCTAGTTGAGAAGATATTCGTAGGTTAGGAAACTCGCAGCCCAAGCAGGTACATGAAGCGTGTCTGTGATCGCGATGACGTGCTTGGCGTGGTTAAGCGCTAGATCGCGCCCAGTGATATTGCATGTTAAGATTCATTCTTAGATCCTACCAAAGAAATTATAGGTAGTAAAACTATTAAATGAAATAACTTGAATTAGTATAAGCAATTGTTTTTTTAATATGATTTTAGTTGCCCGGTTGAGTGTTGGCGGTTAAAGTTAAAATTTGAATCGAATAATGATAATATGGGTTGAACGATAATATATTTTGAGAATAGAAATTTAATTTGACACGTGTTCAAGTTGTTAAGCAGGAAGAGAGCGAAATTGTAAACCAAAGCGAGACCTAAATCCACTTAATGTCCCTTTCTGCCAACTCTTCATGTATCCACCGTTTCATCATATCCTGAAAAATCCAATCTTTTTCTTTCTAGAGATTTGAGAAATCCCCGTAGCCCCGAACACTTGGTTTCTTACATTTCTTGAGTGAAACTTATTTGAATCCGACCGCGAATCTTGTTCCCCATCTTGAGATTATCATAGGTAAGCTTTCTAATCTTCAAATCTCATTATTTTAGGCTATAGTTGACTATTTGTTAGTTTGACTTTTGTGTTGACTTTTAGATCTTGACTTTATTATGGTATAAAAATGTTATCTAAGTTTAGTTTAGGATTTGAGGTGACTTTGAAGTGATTATTAGGGTTAGAAAGTGGTGTATGTTCGGGGGTTGACTTTGTTGACTTTTCTTAAATTAACTTTAATTGTAATATGAGGTTAGAGGACTTTAATATAGTTATTATGGAATAGAAGTATTGGTTTGAATATGGATTAGCAGTAGGGATTGGGTTGAAAAGTTTAGAGAAAGTTGGTATAGTAGTTAGAGTTTGAATTGGAGGTTATATTTAATAGTTTATTAGTTGGCGATTGATTGTTGGATTGATTAGAATGTGATTAAAGTGTTATTATTGGGAAGCCCAATAATACTCGAGGTTAATAGGTATTAGAAAGGTTATCCTGGAATGTGTTATAATGTATAATTTCTTTGAATAGGAGTTGAGCCGGGACTGCGTTGAACTACTGAAGTGATCATTGCTTTTGGCTCGAGGTGATCTGAAGTCTCGCGATGGGAACCCTTCATATATATTATGTTATATATGTTGGATGTGTTTTGTCGTGGGACTATTTTGACATGTGTATTAAGTTATTGAGAGTAGTGTTTTGAGATAGTTACGATTCACGATTCATGTTGTAAATGGTTGTCATTATGATTCATGTTATGTGATATTGTGGTGGTTATTATCGGATTTATACCACATGTGCTGTGTGTGTACTTGTCTTTGCGTGTGGTTATGTGCTGTGTGTGTAATCTACATTGTGCGAGTTTATTTTGATTGCTTTGGTATGTATATTTGTGTGGGCGGTGGTGACCAGGCCGGCCCCGGAGTTTGGTGTGGTATGAATTTTTAGTGCCCACAGTGGATTCGGGAGGTTTGGTGTGATATGCATATTGAGGGAGCCTCGGAGTCGGAGGATGGAGGTGGAACTTTAAATCGTTATTTGTAGAGGTGGATTCCTCATTTGTTTTACTATTTGTGAAGGTGGATTCTCGTTTATTGATTGTTTGTGGAGGTGGATTCTCGTCCCCAATTATTTGTGGAGGTGGATTCCTCAATTATTTAATACTTGTGGAGGTGGATTCTTCATTTGATTATAAATGATGATTATAAGCTCCTACTTGAATAGTATTATATTATCGTAAGAAAGAGGACTGTGATTTGTGGGCAGTTATTTGTGTGTATCTTTGTTTAATGTATATGCATATGTTATATATATAAGTATGATTATATGTGATTGGGTAAAGTGCGTGGTATTTGTATTCGTTAGAACTTTATGGCGCTCCACTTTTCTACATGGCGGGCGTTGTATGCTGGAATTAATACAGGAAGCGTCGTTGAGGTGGCTAGGATACATATTGCGGGCTGCGTGCTTGAAGATAAATAGGTGAGGCGTGATGGCGTAGGAAGTACTGCATCCCGATCGTTCCGCTTTTGTTATCATTTTTGTTATATTCTTTTGACTTTGTGTGTGTTGTATTTGGGATTTCTGTGTATCCTTGGAGTTTGTATTATTCGGTGGATTTGTGTTCGAGTTCTTTTGGTTTTGTTGGATGTGTTCTTGGAATACCGCGATGGAATAGAGTTTTGTCTCTGGTAATGTCGGTAATTAAATATGTGTTCTTGTTATCCGTCGATTGGTGACTACGGTGTCTGAGGTTGTTAATGATCTTAACGCCGGGCGGCCAGGCTTAGGGTGGAGTCGTTACGAGATTTGGTATCAGGCGTAGGTTGAGGTCTTTATGGTGTCTTTGTGTGGTTGTAATGCTGGTTGATAGTTGTTAGAGTTGTCGATATTGGGGTTTTTCTTGCGAGTGCGATGTTCACTTTCTTTGTTATTTTGTAGGCGTTGGGATGCCGCCCACATGGGTCTACCAACCGTTTTGGGCGTTGCGAGAGGTGCGGCCGAGGCTGAGAGGTGCGGGGAGGTAGAGGTGCTAGAGATCACGAGAAAATGTAGATATAGCGTTGTAAGCGTGTGTGAGCTAGTGTGGGACCACGAGTTACGGGGTAAATGTTGGTGGAAGTCGAGGCTGGTAATCTGTCGCGGGGCGGGGAAGTGGAGTTGCGAGTAAGTTATTTGACCACTTCTCAGGCGGGACCCCACCAAAAATTAAATTTACACGCATGAGTATAAGCGGGTAATGCAATGACCTACCCAGGCTAAATTTACCTCTGTTGAACTACGTTTGGCTTGATCCTCGTGGATAAAAATAATTTGAGGTACGTAGGCAACTTGGGCATCCCAAGTTCACTCATCAAAAAACAAATTTGTTGTAAAGCGGGACAATATGTTATAAATGAGAGAAAGCATAAAATGGGAAAAAAGACAAAAGGACAAGAATGTAATAACGGAAAAGATGAAAAGTCATATTTCTTATTAGCATGATAAAAGTTGTTTGACGAAATAAAATGACATTCAATCCGCTAAACAAAAGAATGAGTACTTGATATCGGGGAGACAATTTTAAAAATGCCTAATTCTTTAACTTCAAAATATATAAGTTCATCTTAAATACGGTGAAATCGATTTTCTTCATACCATTTAATCGGCTCGACTGTTGTAGTGAAGAAATTTCTTTCGAGTTTTGAAGCTTACTTGTTTGGTAATTAAGCGAACTCTTCTGTCTTTGTTAGTTGATAAATGCGTTCTTTCAAGGCTTCGCCTCATTGCTTGAATCCTGTTTTTATCACGCAGTACGAGTCCTCGGTAGTAGCCCTGATTTGTTTGACTTCTCTGATAGGGTGCTTGAAACCCCGATGTAATGACTTATTCTGATCGTGGTTGAAAGAATAATATGTTGTTAACAAAAAAGCTAACGTGGTGATGGTTAGTGTATTCTTCTTCTATCGAGAGGTTGAGAGTTCAAACAGCTACAACCCATGCGGATCGGAAACCGGATCCTAGGTTTAAATGGGACCCCACTTAAAATAAGCGGTGCCGTAAGACCATACATGCCCGCTTCCAAAAAAGCGGTGGAGTAGACTGAATAAGGGGCCCCGAAATATTGTTAATTAGCGATCAGAGACCGGTTCGTTAAGTAGATGGTAGTCGGACTCGTGCAGGCAGATCGGTTCCCGATCCTTAGCGAAACCGGACCCGTCCGTCCAGTCAGTTTAACGTCTTAGGAGGAAATGAATTGAATTAGCCTGTTGTGTGGGTGTAGTTGGGCTTGAGGAGAAAATTGGAAAAGTAGCGCCCGTTTGGTAAGTGCTTTAAATCACTTTTAATTTATTTTGCATAAATGGCACCCCTTATGTAAATGAGTACAGCTTCTAGTAAAATCTAGCATACTTTTCATTCATCTTGTCCTATACACCACCAGCACTTGTGCTCCCTTGCCCATACCCTTTAATCGAGCCCTCTTCCCTTCCCTCGCCAAAATCGGCCACATAGCCGAAAAATCGGTACACTGGAGTGTAAGGGGGGTAGGGACCGCGATTTTGGTGTCAGAAGAAGGCATTATTAGGGAGGATGGGTGGGGGATTGTGTCGGGGTGGGGGCGTGGTGAGTAGGGGTAAGTTTTGATGAAGTAAAAGGTGCTGGGTTTTCTGAGAATAGTTTAGATAATTTGTAGAGTGTCATTTATGTAAAAGAAATTAAAAGGGTGCTAGATTTTAAAGAATTGATCAAATGGGTGCTACTTTTCCAATTAAAATATATTACTGGTGTCATTTATGTAAAAAAATTAAAGAATTGCCGAGGAGAAAAATTAGAGGTCGAGTAGGGTGGTGGGGGCAGGTGGGGTTGGGATGGGGGTGGATGTGAGGAAGAAGATGAAGTGTGTTACTGTGTTTAGTGAGGATATTTTAGATATTTAGAGGGAAAGTGTGTCATATTTGTTAAAAAATTATGAAGAGTGCTAAAATTTAAATTGTTGGTCAAATGTGTACTAATTCGGGGCAGCATTTATCTGCTGATTAGTGTTTTTAGCGAAATAGCGATTTGCGTTTAATGAATCTTAAGATGCTACCAACTTCTGAGAGAGAATATGTAGGAAGAGGCGAAAATAGTCGTTCGGGCCAAAATGTGCGCGTGTGTATAACAGCCCAGGCTAATTTCCCAATTTTCTCGTAACTCTCTAGGCAAAGCCCAGAATGAGGAATAACATATAGGAGTAGTAAATAATAGCAAAGCCCAGAATGAGGAATAACATATAGGAGTAGTAAATAATAGCCCCAAATGGCCAAATATTTGTTTATTCAGATTTCAGAATCTTATCTTTGTTGTAGTCGTAGAGAAGACCTGAGTTTTGTGCTCTTTCAGATCAGGTATTCATTTTTATCATTATTATTATTATTAACAACTGATTGTTTTTCTTTATGTATAGATCCACTTGATTTTTGATTTTTCAGCTTTTGATTACTTTTTTATTAACATTTTGTAGTAACAGATCGTCTCTTTATGACCTTATCTTGCAACCCTTTGTTGGGTTTTAGTGATTTCTTTAGTTTCAATTGTTACTTAGGAAATTTAGTACTGCCTTGATTCTGAAATTATTGTCGGGTTTGTTTTTCAATTGTTAAAGTTATATTTTTATTATTATTTAGTACTGATTGTGTTTCTTAATGTTTAGAGCCGCTTGATTTTGAATTTTCAGCTCTTGATTACTTTTTTTTTAACAGTTTGTAGTAAAGATCATCTTTACAACCTTATCTTGCTACGCTTTGTTTCTTTAGTTGCAATTGTTACATAGGAAAATATAGTACTACCTTGATTCCCAAATTATTGTCAAGTTTGTTTTGCAATGGTTAAAATTAACAAACTTTGTAACTTTAATTGACATCGAAAGCTTGGTTTGAATCAAGGTTATATGTTAATAGTAAAATACATTAAAAATTCAAACCATCGAGACTAGACAATCTTTTTGAAATGGAGGTAGGGATTCTTTTGGTAGTAATAGTATATGTGATCAATATTTATGTAGATCTATCACTAATGATACACATCAGTTCCATTCTTGAGAATTACATTTTGGAAAAATTATAATACAAGGTTTTTTATATGCTATTTGTATCTCTGGCTGTGGTTGTATCTCTTACCTTTATGCGTCTTCCGTTTTAATATATAAGCATTTTTTTTTCTGTTCATTTTAAGGTTTGCTTTGATATATAATCACATGGTGTTTATTTTTTTTGTGAATAGATTCTATTCAACGATTTTTGTTCCTAAAGATAAACCAGGATTTTAATTTAGGGGTGGCGAAGAAATTGATATCATGGAAAAATATACTAATGTAGGGGGGCGGACAAAATAATTTTTAAAGAAATGAACAGAATTTTTTTGTTTTCCAATAGTATAACTATATTTTCACCCCCCGTAGTTCCACCACTGGCTCACAACCTATAACTTTTGAATTTTATATATCAATTAGCAATATCAAAGAGTGGAAACGGCAATGTTAGTCCATGAGCCCTGGCTGAAGAGAGTGAATGTGTTAATAATTGTTCGCTTCCTAACTCGAGTTTTATCCTTGTTTTGTTTGCTTATCATTATTTATTTTGAACAGGTTATACTACACTACTACCATCCATATTCTGCTGAAGAGATTTGTTGTCCTTAGTGCCCTCGGTCAATAGCCTAGTTTCATGTCTGAACTCGACATCCAGGTTCCTTCTGCTTTTGGTAAGGAAGTCACTTGGCTATCGTGTTTTGATTTTGTGCATTTGTTGTTTCTCATTAAACAATAAGTATATGCCGAGGAACATGTGCACTAACAATTGTGAAGTTCAAAATAGAACGTATATATTTAGTTATCTTATAAAAAGAGTAGCAAGTTCGGTTTCGTTTCTTTAACACACCAGCCATGCTCTGATGCTTCTGCATTATTATGTTGGGTGCTGACCGGTCAGCTTCACTCTGTTTTACACAGATCCTTTTGCTGAGGCAAATGCTGAAAATTCTGGTGCTGGGACAAAAGAGTATATCCACATTCGTATACAGCAGCGCAATGGTAGGAAAAGCCTGACAACTGTCCAAGGGTTGAAGAAAGAATTCAGCTATAATAGAATACTCAAGGATCTTAAGCAAAGGTTCTGCTGCAATGGTACTGTCGTTCAGGACCCAGAGCTTGGACAGGTTCGTGCTCATTCCGTGTTCCGTATTTATTTAACTGTTGGCCTCCGTGATTGCCTGTTAATGTTCTTCTTTTTTGTTTTCATTCAGGTGATTCAGCTACAAGGGGATCAGCGAAAGAATGTTTCAAGTTTCCTAATTGAGGTAATGTAGCCCTTGCTACTTTTCGTGAGTAAATGTATAATCCATAACAGACGTTTAACAAATTAACCCTAGGCCATAATTTCACTTTTCTGTTTTCTAAGGAATAGTCATGAAAGTGGGGAAGATATAATGTAATTTCTTTCTAGTATGCATTAAGTTTCACCCTCGCCCGGAGAACTATGTTTACCCTATTTTGTTTATTTTCAGAATGGAATTGTGAAAAAGGAAAGCATCAAGATTCATGGTTTCTGAGCATCATCATCTGCAGAGATTCAACTAAAAGCTTTACATAATAGTACTATGTATTACTTGTGTTGTCTTTGTGTTTTGCGTACTTAACTGGAATTGGAATTGTGAATCGTAATTTCTGTTTTATGTTTTGGGCGTTTCATTTTCACCTGTAATGATTCTCAGATATTTCATGGTGTGTTTGTTGATGTTTAATAATGTATGTTGCTCATGTGTTGATACTATGTACTATTGTGCCATGACCTATGTTCGTTTTAGTTTTATCTTTAATTTTACATTGATTGGTTCTTATCGGTCAAGTGTTATTATTAGTATTCATATAATGTCCAAATCGATGGAAGCTATTTTGTATTTTAACCTTACAAATATCAAGTCATTATTTTTGGCGAAATTTGGGAATGTGGACACGTGGTGAATGGCTATCGCCACCTCGTGCAGGTGTTTGGTTTTATGTCTTGCAACAAGTGTGACCCTTGTATTTAGTAAATGAATTAATGAATATTGGTTTCTCAACAAAGTGTAGACATTTTTTTTAATCGATGATTTTATCTAATCTTATCTAATCTTTTATATATATATATAAAAGTATGAATGTTTCATTCTTTTTTTTAGACCAAAATACTCTCATTCGATAAATATAAATATAGAATCCTTTTCAATAAAAGAAACTTATTCCTAATTTTTTGGCAAGGTGATATATGACTATGATAACCTATTCATAAATATAATTGAACTAATTATGAGTGATAGTATTGCCAGTAATATATTTGGCTATGCTTTACACTAATACTATCGATGAACTCAACCAGGTTATTAGAGTTCAATATCCTTCAAAACTACTCCAAAATCATTGTCCATCTAAAAACAAAAAATAATATTCCGTAGTAATGACACTGCCACACGGATGATATATCTTTTGTGCGAAAAGTCTTTCATAGATGTCCTACTTTGAAGGGAATATTAATATAGTATAAAGCTATTCATACATGAATTTATTTGTAAGGAATTGAAATTTATTAATGTGAATGATATATATATAAAAAAGAGTCGATCCGATACGAGCTTTGAATTACAGTCATTAGGCGTAAGCCCAGAATCTGAAAGGTCCTTTCGTAGGATGAAGATATGTGGCGTAATCACCCAGGAGGATAGTCTTATGGCCGGTACCGGTCTCACTATACATCTCACAGAGTAGTACAATCGAGGAGAATGCAAGAAATTTTGATCCATAGTATCGTTGCATATATATTTGTGCTTTTATACTCGGCTTGAATTCTTGACTTGATCGTCGGGTGTTTGTGACCACCCCATTAGTCCTGTTTCGAGAATCCCGACTGACCGGCTGTCTCGAGCCATTTGGAGGACATCTTAGCCGATCTCCCCGGAGAACCCATTTGCAAAGAAGAAAGGTGCGGTCTCAGAATCAATTCCCCGAGGACAATTTGACCCGATTGACCCAGAGTTGGAGAGAGTCCGGTCTAGTTTGAAGATCGGTGAATCGCCGTCGGGTGACGGTCGAATAGTGAAAGTAAATTGTGCAAAACAGGTAAACCGTCTGTGAGGACCCGATGCAAAGAAGTCGTGAAAATATATAAGCATGTGGGTTCACGAGTCAGTCGCTTAAATCCCTGCCAGCCGCGTCTTATCAGCGGGCAACCCTTGGCTCGATATCACGAGGATATTGGGCGAGCTACAAAGATAGATGTGAACGACTTAAGAGCGGGGAAGGAAGATTCGGTCGTCCCCATGCATAAACCAATAAGGCAGATGATCTGGTGAGAAAGCGGTGAGGTATAAGGAGAACTTCGGGACAATCATGAGGCGGCTCCATGAGAACACTGCAGTGCATCTCGTGTGGACCCCGCTGCCAATCGAGGTTGCAGCCGAATGGCGGACATTAAGCAAATGAAGGCGTTCGTACCGGCCGTTGCTGAGAGTGTAAGACCAAAATGCCGCTTTCTTGATCGGCGGGCGGGATCCCGTTACCACGGGTTCGCCCTCCAGCGATTTACCGGTTTAATGGTAGTAAGGACCCGATCAAACATTACAAGTTTTTGGCAAAAATGACCATAACATCCATGATCGATATTTTACGCTAAAGCATTTTCCGATACTTTGTCAAGCCGAGCTTTGGATTGATACGTAAAACTTTCTTATGCCCAATTACATCGTCACGTACCGGCAAGCGGCGGATGCGTTCTTAGCAAAGTTTGGATGCGTAACGACCCGCCCAGTGGGCCCCCACGAGGTTGGGACCGTCGCCAACTTTGTATTATCGGAAGTCGCCGGCGATGGATAGCAATAAAAATGACTTCTTTTACATCATAAATAAGCAATATAACTGCGTCCATCGAATTTGAACTAACCAATTGTACATGATATTGAAAATCATATAAATACCGTCAAACAATTTGTTATACAACTCGATCGATAATAATTATATCTGTGAACTTCAAGAAGATAAAGTAAGGCATTGAGGTCTTGAGCCACCGTCGCCATCTTGATGCCTTGACTACTCGGCCAATGCATCGGTCATCCCTTGTAACCTGAGCCAAGCATGCTTCCCATAAAGAAATAGATGAAGCTAAAAAGTGAGTGAAAATAAATAACACGAAGTTAACCTACGATCATGCGAATAAGAATAATTTAGATTTTACCGCTTTTATTTAGAGACTATATACCCAAAGTGATATTATTTTTATAGGTTCTTCATACAAAATAAAACTTTCCATATTGGCTTTCTAACTTCGCACCTGATAACCCTCGTCAACAACTTACTCGCGATGCGCCTTAATTACGAGAGGTATTTCTCTATACATTATCTTTACAGTATAGCTAATTCCCCCCAATATAATATCGCCTCAAACACGCAATAACGAACATATATCTTATTTCATACTTCGTACATATACAACTCAATCACTTATCTTTTAGTTCACTTTAAAGTACTACTCCCGTTTACAATCATACTCCTCCTATGACAACTAATGTTCCTCGAAGACCTTTAAATATATGCATTTCTTAATATGGTAGAGTAATATATCTTGAATCGAATAACTAAATGCGTTATCTTCCCAGTTTTCCATTTAGTATCTGAACTTATTTACCTCCGTGGTATCAGTGCGTGGTTAGATAGGTACTTATATTCCTGCTTTATTTGAATCATTTTTTCCACCATATATATATGAAAATATCATCGCGTCATCGGCAGTTAGCATAAACTTCGGTTTATAATTTACGCTCTAATGTTCTCGTTCAAAGGTATACAAATCCATTAGCCACTTAAGATATATAAGAACATATCTAACAAAGAGCGATAATGCGGTAAAGGCTACAAGCGAAAATAATACCGTATCTGAAGAAAAAATAGTTGCCGACAAATTTGGCTTAAAAATGAAATATAACCATCAAAACCTTTGTTGCTAACTATGACAAGATTAGGAATAGTCATCGTAGTCAAATATGAATAAAATACATGTATACGGGATTATCGGATAAAGTCATACAACGTAATTCCCGCATGAAGTCTCAGACATGCTGCGTCTGAATATATAATAGAGGTCCGATAAGCACACAATCACCCAAATGAAATGCGGAGACTTCAGCAATGAGCTAAAACTCACAGTCGTGAACCTCACTGTCTCTCTGTATCACGATTATACCATCCTCTAATGCGTATATACCGATCCGTCTACACGAGGAATGGACAATGTAATCGCCTCATAACCTCTGGAGTATAAGGCCAAACCCTTACTTACACAAAGTATAAGGCCACGCATACTTATACACAAAGTATAAGGCACGCAGCTTATACACAAAGTATAAAGCACGCGCTATTTAGTAGTATAGGGCCACGTCCAAGCAATCCACCTGACAAAGTAATCAAAGAGAGTGTACCTTGCTATCTCTTAGTAGTATAGGGCCAAACCCTTGTATTATCTGTGTTTATAGGGCCAAACCATGTATTTATCTTAGTAGTATAGGGCCACCGACAATGCATCAAAGTAATCAAAGAGAGTCTTACCTTATACCGTAGTATAGGGCCAAACCTTGTACGTAGTATAGAGGGCCACCGACCGATGCAATGGCGATCAAGAATCATACCATGGCCTCTGTAGTATAGGGCCAATAGCGTCACATATCACGCAAGGAAGGAGAGTCACCTAATCCCCATTGACTATGAGGTCGTATCCTATCTTCCGAGTCACCTCGAAATCATACATAACTCCGTCAAACACCTCTACCGATAACTTGACTCTTTTACTTCCAACAATAGCCAAGCGTACAGCTAATACATCACTTGATAAGTAAATCAATCACAACACGCGAAGGCCACGTAAAATACCCATGAAGTGCCGACAAAGCCACATAAATACCCTGTGAAGTGCCGTGAAGGCCCATAAATACCACCCCGGTGCGGGCAAGGCCACAAATACCGAAGTGCCGTCGAGGCCTGATACCCTGAAGTGCCCGACAAAGCCACATAAATACCACAAGTGCCGTCGAAGTACATATCTGAAATATAAGTTGGGAGTTGGGGCCATCAACACCAAACCCGGCCTTAATCTTGCCGAGAATAGAAATCGCATGTCGTATTAGGCTCGCATGTCATTCTGCCGTTACATGTATACCATTCTCCGTAATCATATCGCGAGGACATATACACCATTCACCGCATAATTATATTACAAGGCACGTACACCGCTACATAATTATAATACAGGCAGTACACCATTTAAAAGAAGTACATAGGTAATACGTGAGATAAGTCTACTGCAGCTATCACAAAGTCCTCACAGCTTGAATCTGGGCGTGCCCCTTCCTTGGTCAAGGCCTAAGAGCTGAAAGTGCTCGGGAGCTAATACCAAAATTACGTTCTAGAATAAACATTGCAACTCTCGACCGAACTGATTTCTTGATGCAACATGTGGGCAAACTATGTCAATTATAAACTCATCGGGCCAGCCAATGATCGCCCGCTAAAATTCCATCTTATCATTTTATCATTACAAATTAACATATGTCATTCTAGTTAATCGGATCCCACTAATGTAATCTATCTTCCAAAATACTCAATTATATCTACGACTTGAAAATATTACTTTTCAACTTCTTGCCTTTAATATGAATTTTAAATCACCGATTTAACATCGCAATAGCTATAATAAGGTCCCAATTAAACTCCTTACACATTTAAAGTCTTATGAAATATCACCTCAAAAGTCAACGAAACCTAGAAAAGTCAACTTCAAACACGTCCTCAGCTTATTTCCAAATCACGAATTCATCGCATATATACGTCCTTGAGAACCGCTAACCAACTAAGATTTATCACAAAACTCAATTATGTAAAATTCAACTAAAAGTCAACAATCTCAAAACCCAAGAAATATCTCGAAAGACTTGGAATTTCTTACCTTAACTCGAAGAGAATGATGAGGAGAACAATATTCTCTGGCCGTCTTGAGTTTGGCGACAATCGAAGAGAGAAATGGAAAAATGAAATTTTTAAGGGGAGGCTTAATTTAGAGCCAAAATGAGGAAGAAGATGAAGTTGTGATGATGATGATGATGTGGAGGATATGTGATAGATATTAAAAACTTCGAGGTCGTTAGGTTTTCGGTTAATTCTCCGCTTATGATGCTTAAATCTCCACGAACCCGATTTCAAAAAGATAAAAATTCTTCCATAAGCGAGAACACTACTAAATTATAAATGAAATTCGGCTCGAAAGTTTTTCTGAAATATATTGTCATCGAGAAAAAAATTATACTATTCGGGTCCACGCGCCCGGCGAAATTTTTTTTTTTTTTTAAATGTGGAGTTATTACAATCTACCCACCTTATAAAATTTCGTCGCAAATTCTTCGGGAAGCGTCTGTCGAGATAAACTCAGCCTTCGACGTGCCGCCTCAAACTAACGTCGGGGACACGCTTGTCACTACTCGGAAATTTCCCCATATAGTATGTCATCTTGTTAGCTCCCTTAATATCTTATGTCCCAATTAACTTAAAGCGTTGACTCTCTTACACATAGCATTGACCGGCCAATTTTCCCACATTCAAGTTTATCGTCTTATTGCTCTGCTTTGTGTGCTCCAATCTTAGTATTATAAGCATCACCGGTACTCAAATACCACTCAAAAATTAAAATTCATACTTGATACCCGTCTGTCCACTCATAATTTGTGTAAGCATCTTCTCCCATATCGCGTAATTAAGCGAGTAAGCGGTAAAATTTCACCAGCGCCACGTTAAATGCTTCTGACTCTTATAAAATAACTTACAAAAGATAAACCCGCAATAACATTATGTATAATTAAATCGCTTTTAAACGGGCTAAGCGCCGAGCATGGCGCAAATACCGATATCCTCCAAATCAAACAATTCACAAATCACACATATAATATCAATCCTTACACTTACTTAATCTCAACGTAAATCCATAATACACGATACAACAATTTCATATAGGAGGCTATTCGTAAAAATATATTCGAATCGTCCATGCTAAAATATACTCCGATTGAACGCGATCATATACAAATTTAAACATGAATACCACAAAAAATAAATAGCCGAATACCTCAAGCAACGACCACCGTTCAAGTCGACATTTCATAATTTCCCTTTATTAAGCCACACAGATAAGTTTATTACCTTGAATCTCTGGAGTCCTGATCAATTACCGTATGCTTAAAAGCTCGACATAGATAAGGTAACAACCGGTGATAAATCTGATTACTCAGTATCCAAGAAATTCTTAATTATTTTAAAAAGATCAACCTCTTGTTTGCCACGATCAATTTAATCCCGCTGACTACATGTCACGGAATCCTCACTCCCGACTAACCTTTTATTACCCTTAAATTATTACAAATTGCCCCGACTTATCAACAACTTCAAATTTAACACGGTGAATTCCTACAAATACTTCGGTATGGTCGGTCTCTTCCTTGGAAATCCTCAAACATATTCATCATTCACGTCTCCAAAGGTTTCGGCCGGTTTAAATCCTCGAGAATGATCATTCTTATCACAAAGATGCTGTCTACTCGAACACGAACTCTTACTTAAACATTATTAACGGATAACTTTCAAACTTCTTTTCTTATTCGGTCTCGATTTGTATTCACCAACTTATTTATCATTTCGATCAAACCCGCATTTAACTTCCTTATAATCACGAATCTTGGTTAACCCGATGGCTTAACATAACCCATTGATATTCGCACAACTCCGCCTCGAGTATATCGTATATTAATTATCACCGCTATCCTTAATTAATTTCCGCCATAAAAATCTAAATTAACTGTACTACCGCATCCAACTATTAAGACATTTCCCAAAATATAAATCGCCCCAAATATCATAATATTTCGATACCTTGCATCATATTAACCCGTTACATGTATCGTTCAATATAATCCCTCGTAAATATCTACTCATGCGTCTTCGTCTCCATATATCTTACGGTACCCGTCTCGACAAATACATAACTTCGGCGTCGTCATATTACCCAAATTCATTTCACATATCTCCCCAATATAACACATCTTAATCCAAATAACACCACAAAAAACACGAGAATGCAAAGTAGTCTCGTAAGACCCTCGCGAGTCAAACGAAATCTTAGTAAGTCACCAGCGGTCAGCGGATTCGGGAAGAAATAGACTCAAACGAGGAAAATGACTCACAAGCGGCAAAACATAACTTTGAACTTCAGGCACGTAGCCATACAGACACCAGAAAATATAAACCACAGGCTGCGATACCAAATTGTATATAACTGACCGCCCGGGTGGAGCCCCCCTGAGGTTGGGACCCCGTCGCTTAACTGTATCGAGTCACAGCGATGGATAACAATAAAAATGGCTTAACTTTTACATCGTAAATAAAACAATATAACTTCGTCCATCGGGTGAACTAACTTGATTGGCCTGTAATATTGAAAATCATAATATAAATACCACATCCAAAGCGATTTGTTCTCTGGCTTCGAGTCAATAATAATTATATACAACGAGAACTTCAAGAGATAAAAGTATGGCTATTTGAGGTCTTAATACCGTCGCCATCTTCGCGATGCCTTCTCGGCAATGCGCATGCTCGGTCGTCACTTGTAACCTAGGCATGAAAAGCATCCCGCCCATAAAGAAATAGGGAGTCGACTAAAATTTGAGTGAAAATAAATATGCAGTTAACCTACGTCATACGAATAAAGAATAATTTAGATTTCCTTTTATTTAGAGTATATACCCCAGAGAGTATTATTTTATATGGGTTCTTTGCGCCTGAAATCACTTTCCTTATTGGCTTTCTAACTAACACCAATAACCCACTCGTCAACAACTTTACTCACAGTACACCTTAATTACAAGAGGTATTTCTCATCTATTATCTTTAAAGTATAGCTAATTCCCGATATAATATACACCTCGAGCAAATAGCGAACATATCTTAACCTCTGCATGCTTCATTGCATATACAACTCGATCAACTTTATCTTTAGTTCACTTTAAAAGTACTACTCCACTCATTTACAATCATACTCACTCCTATGACCCAACTAATGTTCCTCGGAAGACCTTCCAAATATATGCATTTGCTTGTATGGTGAGTAATATATCGTGAATCGGATAACTAGAATGCAGTTTATCTTCCCAATTTTCCATTTAGTATCTGAACATTTACCTCCAGTAGTGTCAGTCGTGGTTAGGTGATTACTTATATTCCTAGCACATTTAGATCATTTTCCACCATATATATAAAATATCATCAACATCATCGACAGTTAGCACAAACTTCAATTTATAATTTACGCTCTGTGTTCGTTCGAAAGGTATCACCGTCCATTAGCCACTTAAGATATATAGAACATATCTAACAAAAGGCGATAATGCCGGTAAGGCTACAAGCGAAAATAAATACCGTATCTGAAGAAAAATAGTTGCCCGGCAGTACAATAAAAATGAAGTATAACCATCAAAGCAGCATTTGCTAAGCCTTGAAAGATTATGAATAGACATCGTAGTCAAATATGAATAAAATACATATGTACAGGACTACCGAATAAGTCATACAACATAATTCCACAGGAAGTCTCAGACATAACACATGAATATATAATAGGGTTCCGATAAGCTACTTGTCGCCCCAAATGAAATCACGAGACTGACAACGACTAAAACTGTCGTAGACCTCACATCTCTCGTATCCCCGCGTTATACCGTCACCAATGCGCGCTATACTCGATCCGTCTACCGGGAATGGACAATCAGCAATCACCTCGCACTTATGCAGCGGTAAGGCAAAACCGCACTTATACACAAAGTATAAGGCACGCGCGCTTATACACAAGTACAAGGCACGCGCTTATACACGAAGTATAAGGCCTGGCCGCCTTGTTATATACCGTAGTATAGGGCCACATCGACAATCCACCTGACCAAAGTAATCAAAGAGAGTCATCTGCTTGGCTATACCGTAGTATAGGGGCCAAACCACAGCAGCAATATCTTAGTAGTATAGGGCCTCAAACAATCTTGTGTAATGAAGTAATCAAAAATTAAATGCATAGCCTTGTATACCGTAGTATAGGGCCAAACCACAGCAGCTATACCGTAGTATAGGGCCACCTCGACAATGCCTGCTGACAAAGCGATCAAAGAGAGAATCATACCGCGCGTATACGTAGTATAGGGCCAATAGCGTCCGCATTATCCTGAGGATGAAGTCGCTTTAATCACAGTAGTCCCAGTATAGGGTCGTATCCTAATACTCGAGTCGCTCGAAAATCATACATAACTCAATCAAACACCAGCCAACCAACTACTTTACCAACAATAGCAAAGCATACGGCTAATACATCACACAATCGTAAATCGTCGCAGCACTTGTGAGGCCGCATAAATACCTGAGTGTAAATGAAGCCACATAAATACCCATGAGTGCCGACAGAATACATAAATACCACCAGTCCGACAAGGCCACATAAATACAAGTGCCGTCGAGGCCACACAATACAAGTGCCCGACAAAGCCACATAAATACCCTGAAGTCTTAGTCGAATATATCTGAGGAAATATAAGTTGGGAGTTCGAGGCCATTGAGCACCTCAGAACTTGACCTTGATCTTTGCGAGAATAGAGTCGCGTAATCATATTAGGCTCACACATAATGGTAAACCATTACATATGCCATTCCCCGTAATCATATCACGAGGACATATACACCATTCGCACATAATTATATTACAAAGACATGTCGCCGCTTTTACACATAATTATAATACAAGACGGTACACCGTTTAAAAGTACATAAGGTAATACCGTGAGATAAATGCTACTTTCACTAGCTATCACAAAAGTCCTCACGAAACGCGATCACGGGCACGTGCCTTCCAGCAGTCGAGGCCTAGAACACCGAAGTGTACTCGGGGAACTAATACGAAGGTACGTTCTAGAATAAACATTACCAACTCTCGTGAACGTTTCTAAGCGGTCTAGCAGCGGGCAAACTATCGAATTATAAACTCATGGACCTGACCGATACGTCGCCCGCTAAAATTCCATCTTATCATTTTATCGTTACCATTAACTTATATGTCATTCTAGTTGTCCCGGCGGGTCCACCCCAATTAGCAATCTAGCAAAATATCAATTATATCTGTTTGAAAATATTACTTTTTGACAGCCTACTTCTTTAATGAATTTTTAAATCACCCGATTTAACACATATGATAACTATAATAAAGGTCCCAATTAAACTCATACACATTTAAAGTCTTGTAAATAATATCACCTCAAAAGTCAGCGAAACCTAGAAAAAGTCAACTCGACCTTAACGTCGCTCAAGCGAGCTCTAAATCACGAATTCATCACATATACTCGTCATGGAACCCGCAACCAACTAAGATTTATCATAAATTGATTATGTAAAAGTCAGCAAAAGTCAAACATCTGGCAAAATATATCGAGAGCTTGAAATTTGCCCCCGCCTTTCAGAAAGAGAATGATAGGAGAACAATATTACAATGATGCTGAGTTTGGCGACAATCGAAGAGAGAAATGGAAAAATGAAATTTTTTAAGGGGAGAGGCTTAATTTCGGCCAAAATGAGGAAAGAAGATGAAGTTGTGATGATGATGATGATGTGGAGGATAATAATGAATAGATATTAAAAAACTTCGAGTCGTTAGGTTTCGGTTAATTCTCAAACATCGTACTTAAATCTCCACGAACCGATTTCAAAGATAAAATTCTTCCATGCTTGAGCTTACTACTAAATTATAAATGAAATTCGGCTCAAAAGTTTTTACGAAATAATATTATCATCGAAAAAAAATTATATACTATTCCAGGTCACGCCGTAGAAATTTTTTTTTTTTAAATGCTTGAGTTAATACGAGGATCTGGCTATCTGAAGCTTACGGGGATCGGGCCTTGATGATATCAACGAGCCCTAATAAGAGAGCAGAAGGGGGGTATCATGGCGGTATAATGACATCGCTACCGCGATTCAGTCCATGCTTGAGGTAGCTTACATGGCGTTTTACGGGTTGTCATATGGAAAACTCAAGAAGGCCAGTTACGGAAACCCCGCGGCCGAAAGATAAAACTCCTTTGCGGGTCGGATTGTCTGATAGTCTTGTCGTAGTGGCGGCGACATGGCAACCCGCCGCCGCCACCGTAAACCAGGCCTTCGATGTGCTTAGGAGACTCACGGGTCGGATTGATGCTGACAGGAGTTGAGTAGGCGGCGGTAGACCGATTTGTTGGATAAGATGATAGTAGATGAGTCGGTGATGGCTAGGAAGTCTCAGCAATCCTTACGTCTATTGATTTCTTTTGTGGGTAATCTCAAAACATATGTCATATTTTATTTTTGAGAATTAAGTGACTAAACCATATTACTATGATGTGTTTGGAGGGTGTATGTCGTTATGATGATTGGTTGTATTATTCGGCCTTTGAGGTATGATTATATGTTTGGGCCGATGTATTTTACTTGATGTATTACTAGTTACTTAGATGGATTGAGGTATATTATTATTATGGGCAAAAAGCCCCCAATCATCATCATGTTTGCGGGTTGGGTTACAGTTAAATCGCTCCGTTTCAAAGTGTCTTTGTTAAATCCTTGTACGTTTACAAATCTCTTGATATGGTCCGACCCTCGCGACTTAGTTAATTTGGATGACTTTTGAACATGTGTGACCTTATTTTGTTTTTAATTTATATTAAGATTAAAATTACTAGTAAAAAAATGAAATGATTAAAGAACAAGGATTAAATATGAGAAATGTTGAATAAATTACAATAATAAATAATAATTTTCCAAAATCGAAGTAAACAAAAATCAAAAAGCTCAAATTTTTTCAATCAAACGGTAATAATGTTGAATAAATTACAAAAATGGGTAAAATTATTAAAAGGAAGAAAAAATTATTCCCACGGGCAATTAAATCCGGCTAGGATTACCGTGAAGAATGCGCCGTGTAAAAAGAGTGAGAAACCTACCGACGAATTTGGTAGAAAGCGATCGATAATGATGTGGATGGAGTAGAAAATTAGGTAATAATATAGAGGCCAAATACCAGGTGGGCATTAATTTATGGCGGTAATATTTGTTCCTTGTTCCATAGGATAAGAGTATTGGTAGCTTTTTAGATATTGTAAATAAAGCGATAGCAAGTTGCCTCACTAGAATAGTGGTATTGCGTGCTTTGTAAGGGAAGGTTGCGGATTCGATCCTCGCCGGGGGCTTTTTCATCATATATTTTGTTATTGTCATTACACGCTGAAGTTACTAAAATACCCCTAATTGTGTCACAGAAATTACTAAAATGCCCATACGAGATGTCATGTGCATGTCGCGTGTTCAAAAAACCATCCAAATTAACGGAAGTCGTGAGGGTTGGACCATATTGGCAGCATTTGTAAAACGTTGGTGATGAACAAAGACACTTTGAAACGTGAGTGACGAGCCCAGAACCCAAGCTGCAAGCATGTATGATGATTGGGGGCTTTGCTATTATTATTATTATTATTATTATTATTATTATTATTATTATTATTATTATTATCGATTGAAGTCTTTTGGTTGCCCGTCCATCGATTGGCGACTACGTGTTGAGTTGATGATGGTCACAACCCGAGGAGGCCGACTGGGGCCAGTCGTTCACAACTATGTCCCTGAAAGAGACTTAGGCGTGAATAGACACTTTGATAGAGGCAATTAAGTTTGACGGTCCTAGCATTCTTGGGACGATTGATGTTATTTCTAGGGTAGGAGGCGAGAAAGAGGGGATTAGGAGATGCAAGACGGTATGCTTAGAATATTTACACGGTGACAACGAGGCCCGCCCCGAGTCTCTGAGCTTTCGCTTCTTTAGTAAGGACTTGAGGGGATGGGTGCCACTACGAGAAGATCCGTTGGATTTATCAACTCGGCGATGGCGAATTTTAAAATTAGGTTTGAATCTTTGGTGGACACATAGACTCGGTGGAAATCACATTTACGGATGCATAACTCAAGTTAGAATGATCCGGGCATCCGGAGGCCGGTCGTCACTTCGCTTCATTAGGGTTCGCCGTGGCGGTAGTCGCAAAATCGCTAGCCTCATGGTTACAATGGGGAAGCATCCAGCGATATACCCACACAAATGATGGAATTCACCATTGTGGATATGGCGGATGGGGCCTATAACGGAATCATCGGCCGACCCACGTTGTCACAGAATTTGAAGCCACAGTATGCATACATTAGAAGATGAATTTCGACTCATATGGGGCGGGAGATACAAGGAAGCCAAAAGAAGGCAAGAGGATGCTATCTTGCCTCTACCAAGCGGATAAAGGCACAAGCGGAGGATCGAAATGTGTGCACCACAGGTCAGGAAGAAATTAAAGCCCCAAGAAGGCGGCTACATGAGAGATTGGCGCATCCCATTCGATGATAGGGATCCGGTGAAAGTCTTAGATTAGCTGTGGCTGGGGGTAAAGCACGAGGCCATGTGCTCGTTCAGTCCTCGGGGAGTATGCGGATATCTTAGCGTGGGGCAGAGGATATGCACAGGTGGATCGGGAGGTGTCGGTTCACGGTTGTATGTGGATCCTCACTATAAGCCCGTCAAGTAAAGAGTCGCTTCGGAAGAAGAAAGCCATCCGGGAGGAGGTGGATAAACTATTAGGAGAAAAGGCAATCCGGGAACTGTAGCATTTCGGCATGGATGGCTAATGTGGTCTTAGTCTCTAAACCCTAATGGGAGGTGGCGAATGTGCACATACTTTACGGCCTCAGCCGCGGCTGCTGAAGAGGCCCATTATCGTTTACCCTATGCTCGATAGGTTGGTTGATTACAGATGTGTCGGGTACAAAGGCGGTGGGCCCTCTTGTAGGCCCTTGATCCGATGCGACGGTCTTCATGGCGGAGAAGATGTGGAGAAGACCCCAGCGTTAAATGTCGAGTATGACATCTATTGTTGGAAGATTACGGCCTTCGGTTTCAAACGCGGGAGCTACATGCTCAACCCGAATAATTAAGCAAAGGTGTTCTCTACTCGAATCGATTAGTAATATGGAATCATGTGGATGGCATGCTCGTCAAAAAAAAGAGCGAGAGGGAAGCGGATCATAAGAGGCCAACCTCAGGTAGAGTTTCATTGCGGAGGTATAGCTTCGACTCAATCGGGATAAATGTGTCTTTAGGGTGACTTCGGGCTCGTAGGCTACGTGATTAGCCGAGAAAGGAATAGAAACTAATCCCGGAGCAAGATAGCGGCGATATAGGCCATAAAATCGAGGACCTAGAAGGAGGCTGTTGGCGCCTTCACGGGAAGGATAGCAATGACCGGTTCATATCTCGCGCAAAGAGATCGGAGTTTGCCGTTCTTGAGGCCATCAAGAATAGGAAGGAGTTTGAATGGACTGCCGAGTGTGAAATCATTCGAGGAGTTAAACCGTACCTAAAGTCTTCTCAGCTCTTGGCCGAGCTTCATTGAGCGTCCTACAACTCTACTAGGCGGTCTCTTAGTCATTTTCAATAGTGTTCTCATCATGAGGAAGACAAAATTCAAGGGGCCGGTGTGCCGTGTCGGCCGGGTCGTAGAAGGGCTTAGGCCCAGATACCCGTTAGCGGAGATGTTAGTGTTTGCCTCGTCGTTCTTTGCCGGGAAGTTGAAGCCATATTTGAGGCTAAATCTAGTGGAGGTAGTCCCGGATCAACCTCTGGCGGCGGATATTGGAGGGCAATTTGGTTGGGATGAATAGTCAAATGGGCGGGAGCTAGCGGTTGATCTCGTCTGAGCCACCGGCCAGTATCGAGGCAGAGGCGTTAAAGGACTTCATGGTTGAGTGTACCCACGGCCGAAGAGGCAGAACACCGAGTTAGTCAGCTTTGGTTAAGGCCTGCCTCTAAGGGAGAGAGAGATGCAGTTTGTTATAATTAGACGGTGCAAGCAATCCCGGTGGCTCGGGGGCATGAATCCTATTGTGGTCTCCGGAGGGTCACAAAATGAAATCACGCCTTGATTAGCCTTGGCCATGAATAATGAAATTTGAGTATGAAATCTTTGCCAATGGTCTTTAATTAACTTAGCTACTTTGGGAGTAGAACACATCCATATAGACCCAGTTACCGGTTCTTTGGTAGGCCGTGAAGGGAGATTTTAAAATTGATGAGGCAAAGGAGAGAAATTTGGTAGGATATCTGCGAGAGGGCTGAAATTTAGCCGAGACTTCTGTCCTATCACATGGAACATGTTTTCCGGGGAAAAGAATCAAAGTGGATGAGTCTATCGAGCTGGCCCGCAGCGATGCTCCAGACTCTCCCGGATTCTACCCGATAGAATGGATAGCGAGAGAAGCCATCCGAATAAAAGTAATAGATAACGCCATGTGAGGGTGAGGACCGCTGGACCGTTATATCAAGCTATCATAGGATTTTTGAGAAGCAGGAATCCTTAGGAGATCCCCGATTCGCCAACAAAATCTAGGCGAGTTTGAGCTATACTATTTGACGGGGTCCTACGGAGGTCCTTTAAGTCCGCTACTGAAGTGCATGCTTTAGGAAGGAGGGTTGATGGCGATCGAGGGAAGTCGTGAGGCATGTGTGGAAGCCGCGTCAATGGCAAAGCCACGGCCTTGAGAAGATACTGCGTCGAGGGATATTTTGGCCATCCATAGCAAAAGGATGCCTAGGACCATGTGTGGAGATGAGTAAATGCAAAGAGGCCTTCGGCGTCACTCGCTGAGCTACCGGCGGCTCGGCACGGACATGTTGGAAGAAAGGGGCAGCGGTCGACAAGATGGCCGGAAAGTTAGGTCTCACACAAGGAGGCCATACATTATCAGGAGAAATCTTGGGGACGATCACGTATGAGCGGAAACCACCGAAGGGTGCAGTGCTGCAATCATGGAGCATATACCGCTTTGAGGAAATACTAAAGTGTAAAACCGTTCTTGTTATTTTCTTTATTGTGTGGAATAAAAGACTTGGTCATTTAAATTTGTCTTGGGTATTCCAAGTTCTATAATGAGATGGAGTATCAATTAATGCCGGATGCCTAGAGTAGGCGAAAATAGGCAAGTTGGGTGTAGAACCTATCTAAATGTTTGAGTATATCTACTGCCCCGTGATCAGAGAACTTCGATTCCTTGTGTTAGACAACTAGGAGGTTATTGGTAAATGAAGATATTTGTTGGAAATTAATAGTTATTGAAGTGCATTTATGGTGCGTTGCGACAATTGTTGTAACAAATCATTTACTAGTTTAGCTAAATGATTACATAAACTAATATTCAATAATAGTAATTGTAATTACTAGTTGGGTTACCATTGATAATACATGAGATTATGCGGATTCTTCAGATGCAATGCATAATCGTTATAATAATAATAATAATGAAATTGATTATCTTATTATCACAATTTCTTATTATATGGTATAGAAGGTCAGCCTTGTCTGATAGCGTTGAGTTATATTTCAAGTATGAAATAAAATAGTATGCTTTGCTAAATTGAGAGTTGATTGTAATCAGCGAATATTACTGATCGAGAACTTTACATTGATAATGTCAAATAAATGGGATAAACCGAATTAATTAGCTAGTTTGTTTAATTAATTTGATAGTTAGTTGAACACGTTAGTAAGCTTTATTAGTGCCCAGTAATAACTTGTTAGTGTTTAATTCTTATGGTTTAATTAAATCAAAACGAGTCGACTCATTAACTAAGCGGGTTGGTTTACCGGGTTAATTTGAGAACTTCTCTATATAAGTGAGGGCACATTAGGTTTTGCGTGACATAGCATGCTTGAAGCAAAACTCACAGCCTCCAGTTCGGCCACTCCTCCTTGTGGAGGCGAAATATCAAGATGCAAAAACTTCATAGTTTTTCTTTGGTTCTTCCATCAAATCTCTCCCACGTTTTTTACATGAACCCGAGTGTTGGATTGACCTCTCGATATGGACCAATTAGAGGCACTATCGATTTGTGGTGCTAGTTCTTTGGAATTAAAAAGGAGGTTGCGTGAAAGAATTGT
>JADFUC010000858.1:0-49369 GCA_019722365.1 Lithospermum erythrorhizon
TCAGTGTACTTCGTTCAGTTACGTATTGCTACATCAATCCCAGGGTTGCGGAAGGGGACTCAGCTCGGCAATTTTGGTGAAACGTATAAGCCCGAATTATTAACTTATCCCGCGTCGAATAGGGTACACAACAAAAGATATAGGCGTAGCAATAGACTTATATATATATATAATAGAGCAACATGCCTAATATCGTCATAACAATAATAACTATTGTCAACATATTTAATTCGAGGAAGTGAATCTAAATCAGGCGGTAAAAGATCATAAACTCTCAGCATAATGATTACACACCCTGATGGTAAAATACCAAACTCCCGAAAATAAAACATAACATTAACAACATTCCAACTTCGGTGGCATCCCCAATGTAAACCTGATACAAGAGCGATGCACAACAATAATTATACCCGATATTTATATAAATATGTCGTTTACTTGCACTGAGCGAGCTTCCTTCATAGCAATATAATACAATGTTATATCACTTTTCAGGAAGGCTCGCCCTTGTTTCCCGTATCATATCGTATCCTTTTCCACGTATTCGCCGCCCGTCGCCCCATCTGATATCATATAATATACTGATGCGGGCGTCCTCTACATGCGACTGAAACATGACCATAACAATATGATGTGGCCCTTATGTAAATCAAGCATGGCGGCGGCTAACATCACGCTGAAGCATACCAACACGTGGCAAAAGCAAAACCATCTCGCTTCAATTAAACATCAACAACTGTAATCTAATAACTTCAATATACTTTCCCTTTGTAACCACATGACAGAAACTTCATACAAAACATACAACAACGCTAATATACTCATGTACATCCGTCATCTGAGCTTCAGCGTTTCACAGTTTCATAATTAACATCAAATTGAATTCATAAGACAATTACGTAACCATATATCTATTTATCAAACGCCCAGCATAGCGTAAATAATATTATCTACAGTGATAAATCCCTTTGGCTAGTACAGTAGAATAATCGTCTATGAGCACTTTTCAGCATTTGAGTCTAATCAAAACACAGAATGCGATTCACTGACCTTAGATTATTAATTGTTTTTTAAGCAAATTTTAGTACCAATTACTTTAGGTAAAATATTACTAGTTAAGCTTAAGCGATAAACTAAATGACAAAATTTCGACCCGACCAGCTGCTTAACCATTTGACCCCTCTGCAATGTCATTTTCTAACACTTTAAACAATTTTGATTAACCCCGAAAAATTAACTTTCACTAACTTAAACCCGTTCTAACAACCTTTAACCTCAAACCCGTTTATACCGAATCTAATAAAATAATTTCAACATATATTCATCAACAATTTATAAGTGTAAATTTTCACCTCGAAAGAAACTTAGCGCAATAAAGGTCAGAACATGCCTTATACCATTAAAAGCGTTTTTGAAAAAGTCAACCGAAGTCAACTCAAAAGTCCACAACCCAGCGCTGACATATTTCTACCCCAATCGATTATTATCGCCCCATACTATAATCTAAGCTTAGATAATAATTATATATTAAACCTGAGCGAAGTCAGGCAATTCACAAAAAATTAGCATCTCCAGACATCAAGAGAAATATTCATCCAAATTCTTAGCTTTAACTTTCAAAACAACTAATTTAAGGCTGAAGTCGTTTATAGAAATATAAATCAATACAAAAAGTCAACCCATTAAAGAAAATCATGAAATATTCAAAGCTTGATTTGACACTTTTGCCTTGAATCGAGAGGATGATGAGGAAAAACTGTCAAGAATTTGAGGACCAAAAACTGCTGAGATGGAGGAGAAATCGAAGAAGAAAAATCAAAGGGGAAGGGGAGGGTTCGGTTTGAAAGGGGGGAGGGGAGATGAGATTTTTTTTTTTTGGTTTTCTTAAGTCTTGTTTGGTATGTAGAGATGAAGGGAAAAATGAGTTTGGAGTGGTGTTGAAAAGAATTGATCGTTTTAATTTAAGCGAGGAGTACCGACAGCATCTCATTGTGCGTCGAACATCGACATTTATCGTCCGTGAAATATAAAGTGGGTCCGGTATGTTAATTAAATTAACAACTCCTCATTTTAATTTATTAATTAATGAATCGATACGGTTATTACATGTTGGGAGATTAAAGACATACCTTAAATAATCAAGAGATGAGGAACAAGATTATGGAGCTAATTTCAACAAGATTCCACCAAGAAAAATGAAGAAAAAAAATCAAGATGGGGGAAGATAGGGAGTTTGGCTGCCAAGCAGAAAAGAGGTTGGTAGAGATTTTGGATGATGATGAATAGTGAGTTGGGGGTTGGTGAGATATTTCTAGAATGGTGTTATGTCTCGGTTGGTTTGCGGTTTTATTTCTCTTCTCGGTTTAACAACACAACTCGAACATGAATTTAATTTCTACCCTCGAATAATGCTTAGCGTATATTGCCTCTGACTACAAATTATAATTCTCGCTTATGACACTTCGAGCGAGCCGCTGGGAATAATATATGGAAATAATACTTATACGAGGAAAGGGTTATTTCATATATGTATTATCCTATTCACTTAAGGAGATAGATTTGAATCTCATTGCTTCATGATAAAGAGGATTATTCGTTGGCTAATGCGATATCTATCGTCGACAATCTTTTTCTTTTGGTTCTACCATGCTCATGATAACTGAGAACTCACTATATTCATGAATTTTGTAAATGTCTTCTAGATATTAGTTATAGTTTTAGCTTATTAAGCGAGATATATTATTCATCATTTCTTAAGAGGTGATATTCTTACAGACCATCTTTAATGTCATAGATGGTGGAACTATTTGATTTGCAATGATTTTCGAGGGCAGGTCACTCCCAATTTGAGTGATTACAAGCTAGTATAAGACTTAAATTATCATCTTGAGAATTGAAATTTGTTTGGTAGTGAACTTATGGTTCATATTATCCCTTCAATTTTTCATGTTATCTCTTGAACTTCGAGTTCATATTTATTCATTTTGATGATCATATAATATAGGGAAATTTTATTTAAAGATATTTTTTTTCCAGTTGTATATGTCTACTCCCCGATATTTGAAAACATTGATACATCATAATAAATTACTTCATAAGAAATAATTTCAATTTAATATTTCCAAGTATATAGATGTTTTATACGATATGTATCGCTTAAACATTCAAAAGGTCATATCTTGTGCATATTGTGACGATATGATACTGCATATAATTTGGAGGTAAAATATTTGACTTGACTAAACCAACTATATTAGAAATTAAGTATGATAACCTTTTACGGCACGTGCGAATCCGGGTTACTGTAGTATAACATTTCGAATCGGTTAAGGCGTAGCCATGTGATCTGTATGCCCCTGAATGTCGACTAAGGAGTTAACTTCATGTAGTGTACTCTAAATCATTAAATTATTAAATTTGACTCTTCAATGAGTGTCTAACGGTCATGTAAGCCGCCCGAATTAAAGGCCTTACTGGTGAATCGTATAATCACGAACACGAGTCGCATAACGATGGGCGACTCGAGTTTAAAAAGACTTCGAGTTTAAAGAACTACGTTTAATCCCAAAAATTTGATTTTACACAATTAAAATTCTAGAAAAAGCAGGTTTTTAAAACTTTACAATCCATCAGATATCCTAACTTGACCAACTCCATATATATACAACATATCCCGAAAGCGATAATGCGGCAAGGCTACAGCGAGTAAATACCGTATCACGAATACAAAATAATTGCGGTAAGCTAAAGTTTGAAAAATGAAATACATGATCAAAGAAATGGTTGAAATGACACAACAAAAAGCGAAATTTGTGAGGATCTGTGCGATGCTGCTTTAGCCACTTTCGGAATATAAATTCTCAAACAACCTCGAGCTGTGCCGCGCAATGGCTTTGGCGCAAATGAAATGACCCCAGCGAATAGGGGTGTAAGCGGCGTAGTGAAAACTTAATACGAGGTGAAACTTAAGCCATACGAAGCGAGGCGATCGATAGATATAGTAGTCAAATATGAATAAATATCTCTATATACCGGGACTACCTAATAAGGCCATATCATAAAATTCCAAAGAAGGTCTCGGACATAACATGTCAGATATAATACAAAGTCTGATAAGGCACAATCGCGAGAATAAAATCAAAGAGGCGGAACAAACGACTATAACTACAGTCATCCAGACCATGTATCTACCGTATCTCATAGCCCATCACCAACCTCTGTCTGGCGTATGCTCAATCCGTCTACTGCGGGAATGGACCAATCGCTAATAAACACACGCTCTTATACCGTAGTATAAGGCCAACACAACAATGCACCACCGTGAGATTCATAGATAATCACGCTCTTATACCGAGAAGTATAAGGCCATCGCTTATACCGAAGTATAAGGCCAAACGATGCCTCCTGCGAAGTAAGGCCAAGCCGCTTACTTATACTGCAGTATAAGGCCAATGGCGTCACATATCGCAGGGAAGGAGAGTCAGCACAACCCCTGTCGTCCTAAGCGTAAGGGTGTTTATAATATTTGAAGATACACTGGTCAGCATAACTCCAATAGCGTCCCGGCCAATAACTACTCTATTCCCAAAACAATATCCAAAGCCTGCGGCTAAGCGTCTCACGATTAGAAATCAATCGAGAACCGCCCAGCAAAATAAAATATAGAGCGTATTAAGAACTTGAAATGCCCACGGAACATAGAAATGTAAGTTGAGAGTTGACTATTACTTACCTCGGCAAAATCATGACGCCTCGAAATGCAATCACATAATAATGACCAATGGCTCCACATAAATGAATCACACAAATCTTACAACAATGGCATGTATACTGTTCGTATAATCATACCCGCGATGTTTCACCTGATTTGATAAGTATGTAAGGTGGCGAGTGAGATAGTCTTTGCTTTCTTCAGCTGCCACAAAATCCTCGAAAACACAATCACGATGCTTGCCCTTTACGATCGCCTAACAAAAACACCCAGAAAGTACAATCAAAACCTACTCTTGTACTTTCGTTCAGAAGATACATTACTGACTCGAAGTGGGCGATTCTTCAAAAGCGGTCTAAAGCGGCCAGATAAAGACAACGAAATAACAGTGACCCGTCGGACTAGCTTGATCGGCCCCATAAAATTTCCACCTTATCAACTTTAACATTTGAATCAACATAAGTCATCCTATTTAACCACCGAGTCCATAATTAACAAGCATACTCGAAATCTCATTTCTTGCTGTTTACCAATCGCTTTACCGACTAACTCCCTGCAATCGTTATAAATCACAATTCTAACCTTAAGCAATGAGTAAGGTCCCAAAATCAACCCACACACACATTTAAAGTCTTATAAAAATCCAACATAAAAAGTCAACTAACTTTAGGGAAAAAGTCAACTGTCATGTGTACCAGACAACGTCTTAACTCATGGATTAACTACTTATATTCATACATGCTACCCACATAAACTTAAAACACAATTAAATTCAATTATACCAAAAAGTCAACAAAAAGTCAACTATGTCAAAACCACGTGAAATATCGAGACTTGAACTTCTTTACATAATTCAAAAGATGATGAGAAGATATTCAACCAACGATCTTTGAGTTTGAGCAACAATCGAAGAGAGAAATGGAAGAAAATTTCAAGGGGAAGAGGGAAGTCTCGGCCAAAACCAAGAAGAAGAAGATGAGATTTGCCTTTGTGAGATGATGTGTTGGATAAGGATGAGAAGATATTTAAGAATAGCTTGAGTCCCGTTCGGTTTCGGTTAATTTCTCCACAAATCTCAATGAAACCGATTCCAAATGTAAAATTTCCCATGACATAAACTACTACTCATATAATGCAGTCTCGGTATTCGATCTTATTCGAAATTATTTATATCATCTCGGGTCCCTTTAGGCAGAAATTTTTTTATTTTTTTATTTTTTTAACGTAGCGGGTTATTAGTCATGCATAATAAAAGTTCTAATAATTGTCAAACTTGGGTTCGAAAAAGAACTTTTATTTTTTATACTATAAATATATTGTATAAAATGCAGTATTGTAGATACGATAGTAATTATTTCTCAATATAATATTTTACGTATGATGTCTTTCTCGACAATAAAATACAAAATTTCTTCCCTTCGTTTGTTGTCTCGATGTGGTAATAACATGGCCTAATAATAACTTTGAAACTCAATAGATTTGTTTTGACACGTAAGGAATACGGTCGTCTTTAATATAAATTTGTGTGCATGGGACCGTATGTTAGCACTTAAGACAACGTTAATTTTTGAAGTTCCTCATATTATATTAACATTCGGCTTCTCTTGTTAACATGTAGAAATTTTTTCTATCTTTTAGAATAGTATGAAAAATAGCATTATGCCTTGACGAGTTCTTATTTACACTTAGATGCCTACGTACTTAGACAATTTCATTCGTAAGACACAGATCTATAAAAATTATAGGTGGTCGTCAATCAATAAAATGCAATCCATGTAAGCTGAATCTGGATTCTACAAATATATGAGTTTTCGGCCTATTGGTGAATTCATACGATTCGTATTATTTTCAAAAAATAGAGCATTGATAAAATTCTTCAGAATATTAGAATTCCTTAATTTATCACCGGTTAATAGTATCTAAGCCCTTTATCTTATGAACTAGTTGTGATTACGATAAGATGCATGGATCACGTAACTAGTCTTACGGATAGTGATAACCAAATCTTTGACATGCAATAAACTCTTACGACATCTCGAGATCATGAATATGGATGCTGTAATTTCCATTTGTACCTTAAAATTGCAGGACATCTTTTTCCGATTTCATCGATTTTGAATAGTGGCGAGATGACGAAAGAGGGCTTCCACGCGTAATGCTTATACTTTATTGCGCGCAGAAGCCCGGTGAAGAACATAGTGGGTAGGAAGATCCAAAGGGGTATCCATGGATGTGGCACCACCCCCGACTTCACTGGCACGAAACTAGTATGTGAAACAATGTCGGAAGGAAGAATGATCCAAGGAAGCGTCATGAGATGTGACACATACATTTTCATTATATAATTTTAGATCATCCATTAATATTTTATTCACAAGTCTTATGAACTAGTCTTTTGGACTCCAAAATCATCATTTAGTCATCATACGTATATATCTTTGTGAATACATCACAAATATATCAAATTAATCATCAATAAATCTTCCAAAATTTAGGTATTGAAATTCTTCCAGAGACTCATAAATAGATTTAATTATTAGTATATCATATCATAGATTATATCATGAAGTCAACTACTACCGATGACGATTCAATGAATCCCAGAAGCGGTAAATAAATGCAGACTTCAATCTTCATGTCAACCGATAGTGATTCGATAAATCCACAGCGGTAAATAAATATAGGCTAGAAAGATGTCGAATTGACGAGGTGATTCAATGAATCGACGGTAAAATAACTGCGTCACCGGTGGACTAAAATATTAGGATGATGGTCGATCCGGCGTTATATTCCATACGGTATATTGCCATATTTATTAATAAATTATTATTTATTTGAAAACAAACCAAAATGTTTATTTTATAAAAGGATAAATTATTAAAGATAGTAAATCAAAAATCTTATCACTAATCATCGTAATTTAAGTTTTAAATTCTAATGAAACTTAAACTCTTATTTTTTCAACCACCGTTTATACATATAATAAACTCTTAGAGGTATTCCTATGTTGTCGTTTAACCACACGTTTATACAAAAAGCCTTATATATTTACTAGATCAGATTATTTGAATGTTGAATATAACACATGTATGTCAATCGAGACAAAAAAACAAAATTATTTATACGATTGCAGATTGAATAAGGCTGAGCAAGTGTTTGTTGAATAACAAATAATAATAGTAGAATAGGAGGAGATGATAGCCTTTGTCTGGCGTGTCTATTAAATTTCCATGATTGAATCACTAATAAATTGTTCAATACAAATTATATTTACAATTATTACTTTATTAAGCGATAAGTTCTAGCTTCAAATAGTCACTTTATTAATCATTTGATTTCACTAAACGAAATACGGAGTATGTATTAGACATGCATATGGATCTCTCCAAAGACCAACAAAATAATTATATGGCGGCTACTCCGCTTCTGATCAATTAACATACTGTATCAAAGTTAATGGACTTAAAGCCAAGTTATCGCCTTTCGATGTGCATGACCAAAAGATTTGTTGCAGTTTGAAGAAATCTATAGTTATATTTATGTATATGTTTATATTAATAACGATAAAATACACACCTTTAATTTGAACGATCTTTATTCATTTGGAGAGTTTGATCGTGTTAATAACGTGTTATGAATATAACGAAGAAACGAAAGTAAAAATTTGAAAATAATAAGAGCCAAAGGAGGAGGATTATTTTGTGCTTTTGTCAATTGTGTTGTATCTGTCTAATGAGAGTCTTCAATATATATCAGAAACAAAGGTAATTAATTGGTAAATGACTTGCGTGTGAGTAACGCAATAACCTTAATGATTAAATACAAACTGCTTGGTAGACGAGAAAGGCTTGTCGTAATATTTATGTAACTTTGTATTTTTCTTGTAATTCGTTTCCTTGAGTCGTCCTTATAAAATTCTAATTCCGCTAACTAGGATTATAACCGCCTAGATTGGTGAATTATAGACAAATAAACTCAAACTATTGTGACTGATATTCAAATAACTAGGATTATAACCGCCTAGATTAGTGAATTATGGGCAATATAAGCCTCAAACTATTGTGACTATTCAATACTATGGGTAGGATTCTGTTGTTTCCAACTCTTCCAGTAAGTTTACTTTCGATCCACAAAAAATTTACGTATTCTAAAAGTAAGTGTCCTAAGAGCAACTACAGTAGCTTACTCAAAATCCTTTTTCATCCATTGCAAGAATAGGGACAACAATAAAAGTAAGAAATGGTCAACTGCATCAGCTTACTCAAAATCCTTTTTCATCTCATTGCAAGAATAAGGACAACAATAAAAGTAAAAAATGATCAAATCATCAGCTTCCTTATCCCAAAAAGAAGTCCCAAATGTTTTGAGGAAATCACCTGCCTGGTGTGAAATTAAACACTCCCCAAACCATCTCTATCAAACATTGTTGCTTTCTTATTGGTGATTTATGTTAACTATAGCAACAAATTTTCATTGAAGAATTGATTTCTTCAATTTGGGATGCGTTTGGCACTGGAAATCTTGAGATATCATATCCAAAAATGAAATAATTGATTTTTTTTTCACAACACCATCTTTTCACTAGCCCCATTCTTAAGTTCATGGAATGTTTGATTTGAACTGTGAAATCCCAAAGTTTGGAGGGAGAGACAAAAGCAATGGTGTGAGAATTCTCTTTTGTTTTTATGGTGGTGATTGTAGGCTGATGGTGGGTATGGACCAATAGTTGAAGTTTGCAGTAATTATTTACATATCAATGGTGTTGTCCAAATGTTAGAAATCTCATATGAGAGTTTAGGTGCGTAGCTAGGATTAGAATATTACAGGTACTATTATTTTAACTGTTACCAGCATTTAAATTCCACAAGATATCAGGCGATCAACTGCTTCTAACATACTATGAAGAATAAATGAGGGGCGTAGCTTCATCTTCTCACAAGATTATTACTTATAAATAGATCTCTATTGAGCATGATTCTATTAATGGAAAATACATTACTTGATGCATCAAGCTAAGATACACACGCCTAAAATAAATTAGCTTGAAAGAGTGACTCATAAACTCTACTGCATTCCACACTATATACTTACAAGATGGAAGCTTATTTATGGCACCTTTACCATAAACTTGGTTGTACCTAGACTATATAAAGGCCTCTAATGCAGACCTAGAAGTGTGCGAAACAAGATAAATTTATGCATTGTAATTTGTAATCAAACGAGTTTAGATTTTATTTTATTTTGCAGTCAATGCACGGAGTGTTCTATAAACTCCTTTAGACTATACAACTATTGTAACACTTGGTTACTTACGTTTTGCTTGTAGTGATTATAATATCGTATCAATACATACAAGATAGTTCAGGAAATGGAGATGTATCGTTTTATGTCGCACTTATACATTCAGACAGAGTGTATCAGTATGAGAAGAATGGGGAATATTCGCATAAGTCCTTATTTGTACTCCTCTCTATCATAGTGGAATCCTTCATCGGGCAAAAAAGCTGCCCCCGCACACAGTACGCTGCACCGAATCGATTACCGTGACGTTTGTTTTTACTTCGGGGATAGTTTACTTTTAGTCAAGAATCTTTGAAAGCTATTGATAGTTGTAACACAACCGGGTATACGGATGGATTGCTAATTTTTCAATTTAGACGTAGTTTGATTTTAACGACAAGAGATGGCATTGGTTTAATCATTTAAGTAATGGAAGGTTTTAGTAGCCGAGGCTCTACTACTCGAATTCAATTGCTCTAGATGAACTAACTACGCCATCGAAGGTTGTGATGACCGCATTCCTTAAATCCATGGACACGAAGACGGAGAGCGGTAATGCGTCGGATGGACAAGACCGACCGCCACCAACAACAATGTAAAATACGGTGAAGCCAAAAGATGATCGATCGGCAAGATCAGAAAGCTTCTTTAGCAACGATAAAGTGCCACGAATGCTATCTTCAATGTTGTAGATCTCAATGTGTTTAAGTTGGATAAACGTATTTACAGAACTGCTGGGGATACTTTGCAAACTATATGAAGGAACTTTGAAGGTACGGATATCGAGACTCCAAATAAGTAGCAACAAGATTCAAGCTCTAAATAAGAACATTTAATCTATAGCCATGCATAAACAAAACATTGAAGTATATGGCTAACGAGTCTTTTTCGCCAAAACCTATGAGAAATGAAAATTGTAAGGAAAGTACCAAGAACGTTCAAAAGGTTTGCTCATAAGGTAACGGCTATTGGAAGAAGCCTCATGATTTGACTACTATGAAGTCCGGGATTTAATTGATCAGTAATTTATCTACATTCGAGATGTCTCTTAACTAAGGAGAATTCCTAGCAAGAAGGAGTTGCTTTAAAGCTGCATCTGTGAGATGTATGATGAAGAATTGAGAAACCATAAATATACATGCTAACAATTTGAACAACGTAAAACCATCAAACCACTTAAAAGCATTCAATGCACGCCAAGTGCTTTCGACATGTGACAACAACATGCGGGGGTTGTAGTTCTATGAAGAACATACCTACGGTAGTCCGCCCGAAAGACCAAAAAGGTATTCACCAGGAAACGTGAAGGCTGGACATATTCAAGCGTAGTGTCCAACGCACCTCAAGAAGCGTATTAAAGAACTACCTCACCTGAGTGACAAAAAGAAATGCATTTAAGATGATCAAATTAATAACTTGTGGCCTTTACGGAGCGCTTCAACCAACTATTATTGACATTTATGGATGACAATAAATGAGGACGTAGGAAGATATGACGGATGAAGAGGTGATTGAGAATTACAAATTTTATACACCAAATGGATTCGAGCTTACTGCGATGTATACCAAAGCTGGATACAGAAATAAATCGGGGCATCGAAATGAGACTAAGCAAAATTAGAAGCGGGTTCAAGATCAATAGATTCATTACTTCGAGAGCTCAAGTTAACACACTAAACAAGTGGACTAAAAGATGAATTCTAAAATATATTCCGAGAGATTCTTTGAAGCTGCAAAAGTCACGGGTGATAATACAGAATCGGATTCTGATAAAGGAAAACTATTCGCACTATGAAGCTAACAACAAATTTGTCCAAGAAGGTTCTGTCCATCCATGAACAACAGAGAGAAACAATATCAACGAAGAAACTTGAAATAACCCGTTACGCTTAAACCTTTACAATATGTTAAATATGTCGCTTATGTGGACCCGAGATAGCATAAATGATTGAATAAAATCGGTAATCGACTAGTATTGTTCTTGAGTAGTACTTTGTTACACTAATAATAATATATTTAGGATCATTTTCTATTAAATTTAATGACAAAAAGCTGAGAAACGAAGACCATACCAAATGAGGTCTAACTTTTAATCATATATCCTTAAACCAAAATATCTTTCTCATCATTATCTTTCCTCTTAGCAGAAATTATCATCATCAATTTCCACTATTTTTTTTCTTTTTTTCTTTGTGGTTTCTCATCTTAGATTCAAGTTTTGTTGTTCTAATTATCATCTAAGCACTCCAAGTATATGTATTTAACTCTTAAGATCTTTCAAAAGTCTTAGAACATCTAGATGATATGTAATTTTGTTTATAATTTGGAAAAGTTAGTAAAATGAATATTATGACAAAGATTGAATCTTTATGTCAAGTGTATCAGAACCATATTTTGTTATGGCCGATATATCAATACGGTAGGAGTATATCATTGAGATATTATGTATTTGTGTTTGATTTGGTTCCAATTTACACGGCTTTATATAAGAAATACAGGGAAATAAATAGTAAATATGTTCCAAAATTATAAAATTTTCTTTTTAAGTGTTGTCATTACAATGGAGTCAATTTTATATAAAGGCAGTTTGATTTTGAAGTTGCTTTGTATATATTATAAAATTTTAAAAGCAATGGTAGAATGATATACAAATGAAAACAAATATAAATTTTGGAAATTTTAAAGTTGACTTGATATTTATTTTGAATTATGAGATCTATAATAATAATAATCGGATTTAAATAAAAAATTATATTTATGCTATAAAAAATATTCGGCGCTTTTGTTGGACCATTTTACTACATTTTAAACTAGGATCATTATACCGGGATTGTTGGATTATATTTGATCTTTATTTGGGATTTAATAGATGTAGTGGGCCAAGTATTAAACGGAAATTAAAATAACGATAATTTCTTTGAGGGAGTCGAGTCTCGACTTAGCACGTGGACTACCAGAGATATTTTAGTTGTTTTTGCCCTTCGAGGTGAAAGTACAAATCTCACGATGGAACCTTTCTACATATATTATGGTTATATCGGCACGTTTACGCGTTATATCGAATGTATATCGAAAGTTATGAGATTGCTGTAAGCAGCATGATTATACTACGATTGTCGGCTGTGATCGCTACAAGCGCGCGTCGCGATATTTGTGGTTGGTGCCAGATTCTTGGCAAGTTGATTTGGGGTGAAATGACATATATATACATCGGCGGGGTAGCCTCAGAACAACTCATGTGCCTGCCGCCCGAGTCGAGTCATCACGATCCTCGAACACCAAAGTCACCAATCGATGGATTTACTCATTTTAAAGATAACTATTTAAACAAATTGAAATTTTCAATAAAAGTTCGAAAAGACGGTTTTTAAATAAAACGATCCATCGGGCGATACCTAATCACCACAAGCTCAATCCATAAAACATAAACTCCCAAAACACTTCATCAGCTTGCCAAAATACATGAAATAAAAAATCACTGAAATCAAATCCAAATACAACATGATAGACAAACAAACAACAACTACAACAACAGACAAGACCGTGGAGGATCATCTCACAATTGCCGCTCACCTAAGTGTCTAAAACCACGATCACACAAACAAGACAAAGATGTCAGTCGCCACTGTCAACCCCGACACGAAAAATCATGCCGCCCAAGACGCATTGCGCGTAGTCGTTGCCTAGCTGAATACTTATCACGTGCGGAACTTAGTCCACAAACAACAAATGGTAAAATATAGCGGTGAGTCGATATATATATATATATATATCTAAAGATAAACCCAAGAATAAAGAGAAAGATCCATATCAAGGCTGTAACTTATGATTTCAAGGGAATTTTTATACACGCAACATAATACAATCTAAAGTCTCTAAGAAGTCAACCAAAGATAAAATCAGACAATCTATATGAAACTATAACCACGAAAGTCCTAACGTATACCACAATTCTAGCTAACAATCATCCATCTCCACCCCAACTATACCTCAAAAAGTACCAACATCCACAATATACACCAACCAACCTCAACATATCCCGCTTACCACTAATGAGCATATAACCTCAACCTTCGTGAGAACAACACACGTATTCGGCCGCATAAGGCAATAACAACACACCAATACCGAAGCACGGTGCAATAACAACACACTCAATACCGGGCACGAGACAATAACAACACACTCAAGACCAAGATGAAAATAACAACCCAACGATCCTATCCCACAATCATTTCCTACTCTTAGGTAATTTCTAATACTCAAATCATCCAACAATCCCATCTTAAATATCAAATAAGTCAAATCACCGAAAGCCTACACCTCAAAACTTGACTCAAAACACATCCTAAATCAACATGATTCCATCTAAACATCTCCCAATAGCTCAACTACTCAACTTCCAACATCCAACTCATCAAGATAACACAAAATTCCACATCATGTCAAATATCAATCACAATCAATAATATTCACATATATAAGTCTCAAGTAATCACACAAACAATATCATAGCTCACACAATTCAAGTAAATACATATACACCCGTGAGATAACTACTCACCTCGGCTAGCTATATAAGCTCCACGTTAAATCACAACAATGGGAAGACGAAAAATCAACTTAATATTTTGACAATGAATTGAAAGAAATGGAAGAAAAAATTTTAAGGTATGGGGAATGAAGGCTCGGCCTCTCTACGGGGAAGAAAGTGAATCACTTGTTGGATGAATACTTATAAGGATGAGGAGATATTTAAGAAATGGCTTAACTCCCGCTTGCTTCTGCTAATTCTCCCACTTCTTCCTCGCATTTCTTAAATCTCACAATGAACCGATTTCAAATGTGTTATCTCCTAAGACATATAATACTATTCATCTCTACATACCTCCCGATATATCGATACTATTCAAATTGTTGATATCATCCTGTCCTAATTAATCGACCTATAAATATAATTTAATAAAATCAAGCAGCGTAACGAGTTATTACTATCTACCCATCTCCACAAGAATTTCGCCTTAAATTCTCAACTCGACGATCACTTAAATAACTAACGGCAACTCAAAACCACCCAAAGGAACCAAAACAATTGGCTAACTAACCTCCTACGTGAACAAATATGGGTATCGACTCCTCATGTCATCCTCAAGGCCCCAAGTCGCTTCTTCCACGCTGCTAGATTCCTCCATAAAATCACCGAGGCCGCTTACCTTATTCCTCAACACCTTCTTCCGTCCGTAATTTCCACCGGTCTCTCCTCAAACGTGAGGTCCTCCTCAAGCTCCACCGGTAGCGAGCTAAGAATGTGCGACTCATCAGGGATATACTTCCTCAGGCAAGATACATGGAACACATTATGAATCCTATCCAAACTCGGAGGCAACGCCAAACGATAAGCCACGGGTCCAACTTTTCCCAAGATCTCGAACGGTCCAATATAACGAGTAATAATAACTTTCTTTCCACCCAAATCGCATCACACCCTTCCACGGAGATATATCTTCAAGAACACACGGTCACCAACCTCGAAAGCATCTACTCGGGCGATTTGCATCAACATACTTTCTCGCCTATCCTTGAGCCGCCCTCGATGTTGTTTTATCAACCCGATCCGCCCACCGACTCCTCTGAACTAACTTTAACTATATGCCCCATCTCATTCCAACAAACCGAGTCCGACATCTCATTTCATACCGCTAGAATCTAGTATGAATTTCATTTGTGATTAAACACCACCATACATCTTCGATCCTCAAAATGATATAAATTAATCTAAAATTCTATAATGACTTATATGAATACCAGAGTACTTACAGAGATACTGGCCGAAGTCTATTCTCCAAATCTTTCATTAAGCCTCCTTTGAATTCCATCTGCTGAAAGCACTTCAAACGTAGCTGCCTCTACTGGTCCACACCAGAGAAAGTTGAATCCATACTCCGCCTCGCTGTAATACGGATGAAATTTGATGAAAATTTAAGCAGGTTAATTTTCAAATTTTCCCTATTTTCGCCATTCTAGGGAGAAAGGAGGCTAGCCTTTTTTCATGAATCTTATAAAAACCTTAAATGATAAGGATCACTTATATACGTCCATCGCTTAGTCTAAAGCCCAACCAAACGGTTAATGAAATGACTCGCTTCGATTTAATTTAAACCGTTAAGTAAATCAACACTAACAAGTTGTTAATAGTAACTAACAAGTTACTAACATTAATTCAACTATCGAATTAATTCAATTGACTAATTAATTAATTCGGTTCATCCACTTATATTTTACACAATACGTAAAATTTTCACTGAGAATACTGCCGATTACAATCAACTCTCAATTTGGTATTATGTAGTTTAATTTCATACATGAAATATAATTCAACGTCATCAGACAAAGCAAGTGGACTCCTAGGCTCTGGGGATAATATTGTATAATTTAACACCAATTACTATTATTATAACGATTAACGAGTAAGATCTAGAAATCAGCCATGACCCCTTAAATTATCATAGAACTCCACACTAGTAATATACAATTACTAAAGTGAACACTTGCTCCAAAGAATCACATTTAACCAACCCGCAAATGAATTGACACAATCACGCAACGGGCATAATAAAAGCGGAATCAATTTTCATTACCCCAACACATACAACGCCTCAAAAGGTGTCATCTCAATGCTAGCAATAAAGTCAAGTATTATGTTTAACTCCATCTGGGCAACTCGTCATTCCAACTCCTATAAAACTCAGTGACACGTGCCAGCAAGATATCCTCCAATGTCCGAATTGTCCTCTGTGATTGTCCATCCTGCATTTAAAAAGATGTACTCAATCTCCACTCTAGTCCCCAATGCCTCTTTGAAAAACCCCCTCCTGCATCTCGGTAAATCTGCCGTCTAAAATGATCGACACCTAACCCTACGCAACCTCACAATCCGACCAACATAAGTCCTCTAGCTTCTCAGCCCATCAAGAGATTCAATAGTAAAGCAAATGAGCTCCACTGATCGCCTATCCACAATCACCTTATCCCATTTGTCGCACGCAGTGAAGCCCAAATACAAAGTCCATGGTAATATTCTTCCACGCCCACTCAAGACAGTAGCAGTTCAGACAATCCCAGGATGCCTATGCTCCGCCTTTCACCACAAATACTTCGCCACGAACTCGCAATTTCTTCTTCATTCCCACATAACCGGATATTCGTGTTACTGTGACGCATGCTAGAAGCATTGGCGAGCCTCAATGCTAATCTCTTTCTTCAACTCATCGTAATGATGCACACATAACCCGCCATCCATCCTAAGAGCTCGACTGGCCAACCGTGGAAATCTACTATGTCCCCATTCCTCACTTCCTACCGACATTCTCAGCCTCTCATCTCAGCCTGCTGCAACTCCAAGATTCGGTCCAAGAGTACTGGCCGAACTCTCATATGAGCAATTATTTCACCATCGCTACCAACATTAAGTGCTACCTCACTGCTTTCATCTCCACATCGATCGCTTTTGCTTTCTCCTTTCGGCTCAAATAGCATCACCACCACATTAGCCTTTCCCCGAAAGCGATACTCAATAGTCACATCATAGTCACTAATGAACTCCATCCACCTTCTCTACCTCAAATTCAATTCCCTCTACGTCGGAACATACTTCAAACTCTTGTGGTCGGTGAAAATTTGGCATTTAACACCATACAAATAGTGTCTCCACAATTTCAATGCAAAGACTATTACCTCCAAGTCAAGATCAGCTTAGCCTGCAATTTCGCGGATTCTCAGTCATTTGGTAAGATAAGCAATCACCTTCCCATTCTGCATCAGAACACATCCCAATCCCTGGTGCGAAGCATCGCTATAAATTACATAACCTTCAGATCCAGACGGTAGTGCTAACACTGGAGCAGTAGTCAACTTTTCCTTCAACATTCTGAAACAGTTCTCGCAATCATCATCCCAAACAGTGGAACACCCTTCCGGCCAACTTAGTCATCAAGGCCGCAATCAAAGAGGAAGTCCCCTATAAACTTCCCCAGAGTAACCGCTAACCCCAAGAAACTCCTCATCACAATGATGCTCCCAATTATTCACGGCCTCCACCTTCTGAGGATCAACACAAATACCCTCACCAGAAATAACATGGCCCAAGAATTGCACCTTCGCCAACTAGAACTCGCACTAGAAAATTTCGGGCATATATAACTTGTGCCGCTCAAAGCCTCAATTACGATCCGCAAATGTCTCTCTATGCTCATCTTCGTCAATATATCGAATGTCATCGATGAATACAAGCACAAATTTATCCAGATACTCCCGGAATACCCGATTCATCAAATCCATAAATGCTGCTGGTGCATTTGTCAACCCAAACGGCATCACCATGAATTCATAATGCCCATATCGAGATCGGAAAGCTGACTTCGGAATATCACCCTCCTTGATCCTCAACTGGTGATAACCGGACCTCAAATCAATCTTCGAGAAATACTAAGATCTCAACCGATCTCGACAAATCTTCACTCGGCAAGTGATATCGGTTCTTGATGTTACCATGTTCAATCGCCTGTACTCAATGTATAGTCTCATCTAACCATCTTTCTTTACAAACAGTAATCCGTGCACCCCACGGAGACACTCGGTCTGGCGAACCCCTTTATCCTAAGAACTCCCGACCGAGTCCTCAACCTCGCAACTGGCCAAATATCGCTATGGCGGAATAGAAATTGCGCCAGCATCAGAATCAATAGAAACTCGATCTCTCTCTCTCTGGCGGCAACCCTGGTAATTCCTCAGGAAAAACATCCACGAACTCTCTCATGTTCCTCGAACATCCCTCCAAGTCACTTCTTCTTCGATCAATCACATAGCCCAGAAACCCAACACAACCTTTCTTCATCAACCTTCTAGCCTCAAGTGCTAATATAAAACTCGAAGGTAGAATCTTCCTGTCCCTCACCTAAACGGACGCTCCCGATCTCCCCGACTCACGGCGTAATCTCCTTCCTGGCAATCAATCATGCATTTATGTTTCCCACGGCATACCCAAAAATAAGATCAAATCTACAAATTCTCAAACGGAAGGAAATTGTAAATAACCGACCACATACACCCAAAGGACAATCCCTATATACATGTCTCCGACTCTCAACCGACCTCCCTATCGTGTTTCATACATCGCTGAACTAAAAAGATCACAATATAAAGGCAAAGAAATAAAGACACGCAGAGTTCCGTAATCAAATAATACTTCTAGCTCAATATCACACAAGAATAGAGTACTGCTACCACTCCCCGGGAGTATCCTGCGCCTCTCGATGGGTAACGGCACACCCTGCCTCGGCCCACCGCCTCCTGCCGCCACCCGCTACACTCCCTCAAGGGGTCCTCCACCAGATCCTCGGCCTCCACGGCCTCCAAAACGTCCTCCACGGCCCCTCTGATAACCGCCTCTGGTATGCTGAACTGGTGCAGAAGTACTAGCACCTCCTCCCCTGCGAAACTGGGTACAATCCTTCGCTGACGCCTTGACGCCGGCTAAACGAAAGCATACTGCCTCCCTTTCCCCGCAGCCCCAGATCCCGTGCCCAACCCGACCACATCGGAAATAGTCACGCCTCCGAATCCTGCAATACACTTAAACCCACTGCATCTCACGATATCCGTTGCATCATGGAGTAACTCGGACGAAATGCATTTGAGCATCAAATAACTCACTACAATTTCTAATGGCCCATCTTCCTCTCGAATCTATAATCAAGACCCACTCTAGGATCGAATGTCATCGACTCCTCCTTACTCCTCAACGCCTTAGGTTCGCCACCCATCTCCATCTTCACATTTCTCAAACCGTACGGAAACTAGTAAATGTCATCAACAAATCGTGACGATCTCCCATGTCAATCCATCTCTAAATCTGATGATCTTCTTTCACTGCCGGGTATACATCAGAAGTAACCGCCACACGCTACTAAACTGCCTCTCATACTCTTCCACCGACTGCACTTCGAAATAAGGAAACCACCTCTCCACCATGTAGTGTCCAAACAATAGTTCTCGAAAGCCTGCAAACCGCCTAAGAAACATAGCCCTCTCACTGGAAGTCAACGATGCACTCGTGATTCTCCCACTAATCACGAGCACTCTCATGGGGTTTTGCATGAAGCAACTTCACCCTCACTTCACCTTCATACCCATCGGCTCGAAGATGGGGCCTTCATATCTCTAATAAACCTAGCCTCTAACCTGTGAACCACCCGGAAACTGGAGGATCCTCTTCGTGAACCGATCAAAAAGAGCTCTGTTCGAAAAATCACCTCCCCGGCAGCCGCTTATCCGGGCCTCGCATAATACTCTCTCTCCAAGGCAAATCCTCATCCACAGATGGCCAACTGATGTACTCCCCAACCTCGCTAGTCCACACCGTGCTCATCGCCATCTATACATCTACTCACCGGCCACCGCCCTAGCCCTACCTCCCAGACTCCGGTTCACCCGAGCGCTCTCCATAAGACGTATCATTTACGCTGGGTCGCTTCTCTCGCATCCTCACGCCTACGCAATGTATTAAAAGACTTTCAATAAAATGACAAAATCCAAAGCAACACAAGGAATAAAAATTAGATAGCCACACAAATAACTCCAAAGAATCAAACCCAGCCTAATATCAAATCAGAACGACCTGGGAGAGAGTATACCGATCATGGATTATATTTGATCTTATTCGATTTAATAGATGTAAAGTGAGTGTTATTAAACGAGCAAAATAACATATATAATTTCTTTGGATAGTGAGTCGTCTTTAACTCAGCACGCTGACTACCTGTAGATATTTTAATTGTTGTCGAGGCGAGTACAAATTTAACGATTGAACCTTTTCCTATATATTATGGCTATATTTGCAATGGCTTGTCAGCGTGGTTATATTGGAATGTATATTGAGTTATGAGATTGTTGTAGTTTTTATGATTATACTACTTATCATTACAAGGACAAGGCTGCTGTCAGCAGATTATTTGTGAGTCAAGGTATTCTTTCATAGGCGACATCAGCGAAATGACATATATATATCATGGGTAGCCTCGTGTAACGACTGCCCCAGTCGGCCGCTCTAGTCGAGTCATCACGATCCCGAACACTGCAGTTACCAAATCGACGGACGACTCATTTTTAAAGGCAACCTGTTTTTAAACAAATCGAATTTCACAATAAAGTCCCAAAAGACGGTTTTAAATAAACGGTCCATTGTGGCGATACCTAATCACACAAGTTAATCCATAAAATATAAACTCCCTAAAATACATTACATCAGCTTGCCAAACACATGAAATAAAAATCAGCTCACCGAATCCAATGCCAAATACGATGACATGACAAAAACGTAAACAACTACAACAAATTTTATTAAGATCATGAGACTATCTCACCCATCGCTCACCTAAGCCCAAACCACGATCACACAAACAACAATTTAAGATGTCAAAGTCGCCACTAGTCAACGTGGACACAAAAAAAATCATGCCGCCCAAGACGGTTTAGGCGAAACCGCGAATCATAGCGAATACTTATCATGTAAGTGTAACTTAGTCCACAAATAAATCTAAACGGTAAAATATATATATATATATATATATATATATATATATATATATCCAAGATAAACCTCCAAGAATAAAGAGAAAGATCCATATCAAGGCCATAACTTCAGGATTTCAAGTGAATTCTTATACACGCTTATAACATAATACACCCAAGTAAGTCTCTCAATGTTAAGTCAACCAAAGATAAAATCACACAATTTACATGAAACTATAACCACGAAAAGTCCAAACAGATACTACACTTAGCTATCAATCATCCATCTCCTACCCTCTCAACTTGGAGTACCTCAAAAGTACCAACATCCACAATATACAATTCAACCAACTCAACATATCCTGGCTTTCTACCACCGGGAGCAAGATATAAAACAACCTCAACCTCGGCAGGGAGAACAACACACTCGCATCAGTCAGTATTGCTGCAATAACAATACACTCAATACCAAGCGAGGGGCAATAACAACACACTCAATACCAGCATTTGAGGCAATAACAACATACCAGACCGGCATGAGGCAATAACAACACACTCAAGCATCAAGCACGAGGCACACAACCCAACGATCCTATCCGCTTGGTTTCAAGCCAATTCTCTCCACTTTCCGTACTTAAATCTCAATGAAACAGATGTCAACGTGCTAAGCACTCCCCGAGGCATATATTACTACTCATCTCATGCCTGCCTCGATAAATCGATAGTATTCCTAAATTATCGAGACAACCCCGGTCCCACCACCCACCGAGCAAATATGAATAAACCTTTGTATGCATGGATTAGCACCTGACCGAGGTCGCGCGATATGCATACTGGCGGGCAAATGTAGATGCCGAGTGCTCAAGCGATATGTATATTGGTGGGCAAATTTCGTCAGGGAGGATTGTGATGTATATATATGTGTCAGGGGACGTGTGTATTGGTGATTTGTGGTTGCGATCAGCGACGGGAGGTTTCACATGTTATATATTTTATTGACTAACCATTATTGATTCTCGTTTGTTTTATTTGAAACGAATATTCGATTACAAGGTTATTGGATGGTTATGAATATATGTGTGGAGGTTAAGGTTGATCTCGTAATGATGTTGAATAAGAGGTTATTATAATTTAGAGTAGTTGTTCATCGAAAAGTCTTTGCTTAATGCTTATAAGACATGTTTTATATATAAGTACGATTATACGTTGATACTATTCAGGTATTTATTCGATTATTAAGTACCATTCTATTCTCTATGGGCGAAGTTTTATGCATAGGTTTCAGGGAGTGATCATAAGGCCGCTGAGAGTAATTGACAAAAGCTGTGTAATAAGATCGAAAGGAAAAGGTAGCTGCATAAAGTAAGTCCTCAACAACTTTCTCCTATCAGTTTCCTCTTGTTTTGTTTTCTAGAATTATGATGTTGTGTACGAGGGTTCGTGGTGACCATACTACTATTATGATGTATCAGAGAGACTATGTTGTAATATTTGGTTGTATTATTCCTGTTGATGTATGTTTATGTTAAGGATGTATTTTGTGGGTGAATCATAGTCTGGCCACGACGGACTAAGGACTATTATTATTATTATCATCAACGGTTATTTTATGTGGTTATCCATCTGATTGGTGACTCGTGCATGCTATTGATGATCCAACCTCAAAGTATGCCTGACTGAGTAATATAACCAAGTATGGTATTGTTATTATCAGGAAATAGCGTCACATTGCCCCTTATCATAAGTTATACGACCAAGAGGAAGCCAGCATCAATCCCGCAAAACTCGGGGTCATGTATCAAGAATAAGTCGCTCTACACTCCTTGAAATCGCCACCGAATCTAGTTGATACTTTATATCAAGTCACATGATGTAAAGGCTTATTCATCAAGGCATTCTCACTTAAAGGCATCATGTTACTTGGGTGACTAAGTGAAAGGAAAATTTTTGGCAAAGTGGAGTTGAATGTTACTAGACTTTACCACAGGTAACAGATGTTCTATTGGTCGAAGGGTTAACAACAACTGACCGTTGTAAGCCACTATGACAGCGTAATGAAGTGTACTTTAGCAAGTGAAGCGGCATAATCAATGACTCCTCAAGAAACACGCTATGATGGAAATACGGTCACCGACAATTGCTACATGTGGAGCTCCAAACAAGCTTTGTCTAGTGGAAGGTGAGAATGCTGAATTATGGCACAAAAGTTAGGTCATACTAATTACAGAATATTCAACGAACTTATTCTCAAAGAAGCTTCAGAGGAATACCAACATTTTATGTCAAAGATCAAGACAAGGAGAGTGCCAGTTGGCAACACCAAGAGTCATTACTAGAAGCTGTAATAGGTGCTCACAACAAGTGTATTTGAGTTGATGCATGCATCTGATGGACCTATAAATTGAAAGAATAGGATATAATAAGTATGTTTATGTACGCATGATGATTTCTCACTTCATACACGGGTTTGAGTTTCTTAGAGAAAACTGACACATTTGAGGTGGTTGATTCTTCAAGTCCAAAATGAAAGAGCAACATGTTGTGCGTAATCAAAAGTAACCATGGGAAGGAGTTCGACAATTCAAAATTTGCCGATTTTTTGTTCCGATGAAACGGTCATGATTCATGCCAAAACATCCTCTAAATTTTCGTCCGAGGCTATCAACACTGCTTGTCATATCCATAATCGCATCACTTTTCGACCAGGTACAAACAACACAAATTATGAAATATGGAAGGGGAGAAAGCCAAATGTTCAATATTTTCATGTATTTGGTAGTTTGTGCTATATTCTTCTTGACCGTGAACCAAGACAAAAATTTGATGTCAAGAGTGATGAAGAATATTCTTGGGATACTCAATTTACAAGAGGCTCTACGCGTTGTTTAACAAAAGGACTCAGGTGGTCATGGAGTCTACAAATGTGAAGGTTCTGGACTCAGGAGTTGAGATGAATGAAGAACATACATACGATGATACACCTGTCAATAACAGTTGGTCATATAACAAGGAACATGTTGCTGATGGCAAAGGTGTTGATGACACATGTACTGACAGTCGGCCTATACAGCCAGCCAGTCGAATCCAGAAGAACCACCCAATTGATAACATTATTGGGGAGATTAATCAAGGTGTTACAACAAGAAGGAAGGAATCAGTGGACTACAGAAAAATGGTTGACCTTGTTGGAGAAAGTTGTTTCATATCTAAAGTGGAGCCAAAGAATGTTGATGAAGCTCTCAAAGACGAGCACTGGATAAATGCTATGCACGATGAATTGCTCCAGTTTCAAAGAAATGATGTGTGGGAACTAGTGCCCAGACCCAGGGATCATAATGTCATAGGAACAAAGTGGATCTTCAAGAACAAATCTGACGAGGAAGGAGTTGTTACTAGAAATAAAGCGAGGCTAGTAGCTCAAGGATACTCACAGGTGGAAGGTGTAGACTTCGAGGAAACTTTTGCTCCGGTTGCCAGGTTGGAGGCCATACGTCTTCTTCTCAGTTTAGCATGTTTAATGAAGTTTAAATTGTACCAAATGGATGTGAAAAGTGCGTTTCTGAATGGTGTGGTTGAAGAAGAAGTATATGTAGAGCAGCCAAAAGGATTTGTCGATGACAGTTGTCCCCAACATGTGTACCGACTGAAGAAAGCTTTATATGGTCTCAAGCAAGCCCCTCGAGCGTGGTACGAGAGACTCACAAAGTACCTATTGACCAAGGGATATACTCGTGGAGGAACTGACAAGACTCTTTTTATTAAGCATGAGAATACCAAATTGATGGTAGCGCAAATATATGTCTGAACAACTGGTACAACAGTTCGTCCAACAGATGGAGTCCGAGTTCGAGATGAGCATGGTTGGTGAGCTGAATTATTTTCTGGGATTTCAAGTCAAGTAGATGAAGGACAACATTTTCATCTCTCAGTCCAAGTATGCCAAGAACTTAGTGAAGAAATTTGGGCTTGAAAATACCAAGTCGAAGAGGACACCTGCTGCAACTCATGTAAAAGTCAATAAAGATGTAGATGGCAGTTCGGTCAACATAAGCAACTACAGGAGCATGATAGGAGGTCTTCTTTATCTCACAACAAGCAGGCCAGCTATTGCATATTCTGTTGGAGTATGTGCCAGATTTCAAGCAGATCTCAAGGAAAGCCATTTGAATCAAGTCAAGAGGATCATCAAATATATAAATGGTACGTCTTTGGTAGGATATTGTGATGCTGATTGGGCTGAAAATATTGAAGATAGAAAAAGCACATCTGGAGGATGTTTCTTTCTGGGGAATAATCTGCTTTCTTGGTTCAGCAAGAAACAAAATTCCATTTCTTTGTCTACAGCCGAAGCTGAATACATAGCTGTTGATAGCAGTTGTACCCAACTCTTGTGGATGAAGCAGATGCTCGAGGAATACAATGTCCAGCAAGGTGCTATGACACTCTATTGTGACAACTTGAGTACCATCAACATATCCAAGAATCCTGTGCAGCATAGCAGAACAAAGCATATTGATATCAGGCATTACTTCATCAGGGAACTTGTTGAAGATAAAGTGATTCTCTTGGAACATGTGAGTATAGATAACCAATTGGCAGATATTTTTACCAAAACCTTGGATGCTGCTAAGTTCGAATCCTTGAGATCTTCTCTAGGATTATGTGTTATTGACAAATAACAATCAAAGGTGTGTTGTAGCACTAGGGGGTATGAGGTAGATACCACGTGTTACAACTGGAGGATGAAGAACAAGTGTTCTCAGACATCAGATGCAAGGTGTTATAGCTGTTGGTCGATGACTAGAGGCTCAAATTTTAGTGAATTTATTTTGGCAGGAAAAATCGAAGGAGCAGTTAATGATCGGGTTAAAGGCAACTGTGGTTTATTTATTGTGGTGAGATTTTGTCTTAACTACCCACATTCATTTTTGAAGACTTTCCATATATTGTTTCCAAATAATACGAAAACCGCCATCAACTCTCTTCAAATATATCTCAGTTCCTTCACAATTTTCACAACTAATCACACAAACGGTTTCCTTCTCTACCAAATTACTTTTAACCGCAACTTACGCTCTCAAAATCTAACAAGAATTCCAAAACTAAAAATGGTAAAAACACGAAGAGGTCTTAACACGTCGGGAAAAGAGACAAAAGGGAAGAAGAAGGGTGTAGGAACAAGTGATGATACATGCATGGTGGTGGAACCCCCTGTAATAAACAAAGGAGCCCAGAAGGCGAAAGGTCGAAGGTCGAAAGCACAGTCTTCGACAACAATGGAGGACGAAACTGTATTCAGTCCTATGCCAATCAGAAGTATTCCCCCTGTTCATGTGGTTCATGATTCCACAATGGAGGTAACCCCTGCAATTCACAACAACTATTTACCTTGGGTGGATTATACAAACGTTCGTGAACTCGATAACCCTAGGCCGAGTATGGGTAATATGGAAGATGATGATGTTGGGAGGAATCCCATGATAGAGTGATGTTGAGGAGAATGTTGTTGGAGAGGAAGTTGCTTCAATTGTTGAAGAAAGAATCATTGACTCTTCGTGTGTTGAGATGTCGAAGATTGTAGATGTGTGTCGGAACCATTTGTCACGCCATACGTCGTGCCAGTGAGGTTAAGACTGTTGAACCCCCTGTTATTTCTGAAGATCAAGTCAAGATAGATGTTAAGTAGTATTCTTGGTGATGAGAGAATGTGTCATGTCTTTGAGACATGATGACTGAAAATGTTGAAGGACCAAGTCTTGGCGTTTGATGTTAAGTGTCAAGGACAATGTGGATGAATGGAAGGATTCTACTCCCTTAGAGGGAGATGTGTTAGAAACCATCTGTTGTTGTATTCTTTGAGGTATGGATCACGGGGGACATATCAAGTGTTACTCACTCAGTGAGGCTAGCTGCCGATATGGAAAGACCATCTATTGGTCACGGGGTTGATGACACATTGGATGATGACATTCATCAAGTGATTCACGTGGATCTTTGGTCAAGAAGTCCAAGAAAAGGCGTAAAACGATGCGATCTTGGTAAACCTACGTACTGAAAATTTGTGAGTAGGAGAAAGTTGCCAAGAAGAAAGCCGGAAGGCTGAAAGAGGGCTAGAAAAGGTTGCTTTCGAGGCTGCGATAATGAAGCAACGAAGATAATGTGCAGGAAGTAAGACCATCTCTTGTCAACCCATTTGTCATTGATGAATGTTGCGGAGAATGAGTCCCAGGTGATAATCTTGATGAGGAGGCTGGGCCTACGAAGAAGAGAATATTCTTCTTTGTAATGAAGAAGCGGAGGAAGGCTAAAGGGAAGTTGAGGATGAATGAAAACCGAACAAGGATTGGGAATCGAAGGATTCCAAAAAATGTTGTTGTAGTGTCAACTGTCAATGTATCACTGAACACAGAAGAAGAGCAAGCCAGGTGGAGGTTTGTAGCTAATAGACGCATTGCTGCTGAGAAGATGTTGTCAAAGGTAACCCAAAAGAACCCTAATATTATGAGCATTCTGGAGGAGGCAGGTGTGATGCCAACTGTTGAAGCTGCTGGCCCATACTATCCGAAGCTGGTCCGAGAATTCATATCTGTATGGTGAGGATATGGTGGCATTGCGGTCCCGATCTTATAAGGTAACTTTCAGGAACTACACCTTTAATTTCTCACCTAGAAAGATAAATGATTACATTGGGAGACCTAATGGGGGTGGCATGGGGTACAACCTAATGCCTAATGATATTATCAAAGTGTTAATTGGAGGAGTCGTTGACTCATGGCATGACAAGGGACTCCCCTCATCTAGACTAAGTGTTAGGTATATTGTGTTACACAAGGTTGCTGTAGCTAATTAGATTTCCACTACCCATAGCACTAGTGTGTCTAAATCGTTGGGTAAGGTCTTGTACATGATAAGCACTGGAGCCTCATTGATTTAGAGGCGGAGTTCTGTTTGATCGCTGTCAGCGTCGTCTTATGTTGTGCTGAAACCCATAGTCTATCCTATGATTTGTAGCATCCTCACAGCCGGAAGCAGTGTCATTGCAGAGGCGATAATGAGGCCGTCTCACGGAGTTATTACCGTGATCCTAAACTAATGGAAAGGCATGTAGGCTGATGTGCCGTTGGCACCAATTGCGTAGGGGGCTTCGGGGAGCCGTCTTGATGGGGCTAGCTTCGGTGATGGGATGAGATCGGATATTTGGATGGGGTTATTCAGTCTAGCTTGGCTAGAAAATCTGTGTTGGAGGCACGTTTGCGGAGCTTGAGTGGAGAAGATGATCCAGATGAGGGTGCAGAGACACCTCATGCCTGATGATGTTCCTATCCATGTGCTAGTAACTGTTGTGTTCTTCGGTGCTTTGGTTATATTTTTTGGGACAAATAGGGGGAGATGTCCGGATGGAGAACCCTATGGTGGTGTATTTTACTTTTGTCATGTGTTTTTGGATATCTAGTGGTGTTAGCCTTAATGGCTTTATGTTGTTTATGTTTTATAAGACATCTGTTTAGCCATGTGTCTTTAACTACTGTATTGACATTTGGACTAATGATTGTTGAATTCCGTCTTGTATTTATTCTTTGATATTTCACGTTTTTTTATTTGCGGTTATATACGTTGGTGTGACATATGAGGTTGTGTTTATTCAGGATATTTACCCTTTCTAATTGCAAGTATATAAATTTGAATTGTGGCGTGTAAGGTTCTGTAATATTTGTCACGAAAAACTTGCAAGGGGAGTTTGTTAGTGCATGAAAAATTAGTAGAAGTATTTCGTGTGGTGTAACGACCAAGCATGCTCTGATGGTAGCAACGGCTTCAGAGGCGAAGTCTACCTTTCGAAGAACATTTTGTTTCCATTTATAAAGAAGATTTCGATAGATATGATTTGGTTAATGGAAAATGCATTACTCGGTAATCAAGCTAGAAGATACACACGTCTAAAATAAAGAAGGAAAGATGACCGATTGCATTTAATATATTTACAAGATGGAAGTTTTTATTTATGGTAATCTTTATCATAAATTTGGTTGTGCCTACACTATATAAACGCCTCTAATGCAGACCTAGAAGTGTGCGAAACAAGAGGGTTATGCATTGTAATTTGTAAAGACAAGCGAGTTTGAGAGTTTATTTTATTTTGTGGGTTGAATATGCGGTGTTACATAAACTCCTTTAGATTGGCCTGGCCCATTGTTAACATTTACGATTACGATAGTCTTCTTGTAGTGATTATTCACGTAGTTGACCCATCTTAGCGATTGTAGTGTGTAGTGGAGGATAAGTGTATTGGTCAGGGGGCACGGACTTATACATTCGAGATATATGAGTAAAATAGAGCGAAAGAATAGGGAACATTCGCATATGTCCTTATATGTAATTCTCTATCATAGTGGGATCCTTCATTGGGCAAGTTGACTCCCAGGCGTAAGGTCAAATGTTATTTAGGCTGGATACCAATTCTTTGTGTTTTTACTTTTGGGATAGTTTACTTTTTAGTCGAAGGACTAACTATAATCATAATGAGTCTGAAATATATTAAAAAAATAAATTTTCATTCATTTCTTAATTTGCATACATTACACTAAACAATCAAATTTAACATAGTTTATTAGTATGTTTTGATGAAAGAAATGAAATAAATGTGGAAAATTATTGATAATTACAAAATTTTTAATTAGTATGTTTAGCTTGGATAAAAAGATTGGAAAATATTAGAAAAAAGATTGGTAAAAAATATGAAGCCTCATAGAATAGATCTTATGACCCCTCAATGGTGTCCTATAAGGTCTTTACCATTATGTTAGATAAGACTTTAGTGCCGACCTTGCTTTATATTTGGTGATACTAATAGGCTGCATGGTGTAAATTGTACCCCGTTGAACACCATGTAGCTCCGCCCATGTGAGAGTTTGAAGTTACTAAGAGGAATTGAGAAAGATAGCGATATTATTTGAAGTTTGCAGTAATTCTTTACATGGTCCAGTGCTTTATTTTTTGTATTTGATCAAAAAAATTGGTGCTTTTTTTTTCAAGTTTGATTTCATAAAATAAAATTGTTGCTTTTACTTCAATTTTGATTTCAAGGAAAAAAATTGATAGAGCTATTTTTGTTTCATTTTGATTTCTCCAAAAAAATTAAGAATCATTTGTTAAATGTAATTAATGATGAAGATTGATTTGAGGAGTAATTAATAAGAAATTTAGTTTTATGTCTTAAAAAGTAGTTTCTAAATTTGATAAAGTGATATGTTAAATTGATTTTAGGGAAAATTTATAAGAAAACTGGTGCGAAATTTAGCTTATCCATTTCTCCTGCAAGGCTGCAACTCCTTTCTGCTTATTGTATGTTGTTGGTCTTATTTAATTTAATTTGAGTGCTTATTTCATGTTATACTTAATTAACCAATTTAATGGGTGTGTCGTGTGGAGTAATTACCAAACAAAGCCCGAATGTATCAGAATGTTTGACAATTATTAGTACTCCAAAAGATTGTAGTTCAAGGAAGATTGTCTATTTTGAACTTTTGTATTTTTTACCTCCTTTCAATAATTATTTGATGTTTTCCTCTTTTAAAATTTATACGTAATGCATGGTTGTAATATTTGGTGAAAATATATCAATAAAAATTTTAACCTAGTTTGATATTATCGTGTCAATATCGATTCAAATAAAAAATAATCAAAGATTAACTTAATAAAGCTTTTAGGCTAAACGATCACTTATATGATATAGAGGAAGCAATTTTTTGGTGTTTCCTATGTAAAGTTAAAAGACAGCTAATTTAAGTAGAGGTTAAATTAAAGGATTTGTACGGCTGATTTTATGTACTATCTGATCCTTTAAGTAATACATTAATGCAAATTTGATTGGATACTATTTTGGGTTTGATATTTAGGTTGTCAAAGTTTGTTCTTGGGATTGTTAGTATTTTTTTTATTGAATATTATTATAGTTGTTTGTTCTTGAGTTCCACACTATGGCACACTTTCGGTGAGTTGAATGTTGCTTAAACCGGCCAAGAATATTCAATTGTTGCTTATTGAAGAAGCAATTCAGTTAATTTTCAAGCTTCAAAAGATTAATGGAAATTGCCAGGCCTTTTGAATTTCTGAGAAAATGGTGATTAATTTGATAATTTACATGCTGTCGGTATGGTAATTGAATAGTCTAGCGATTGAGTAACGCTCGCTATCACGACTCAGGTTAGAATACCGTTGTAAGGAATGAAGGTTGGGAATAAAAAAGAAGTAAAAAATCGTCAATGGGTGTATTACTTAAATTTTTAAATACCTACTTAATATTCATTATTTGTTTGATGAAAATAAAACAATTTGGCTTGCTTAACTAAGAATTTAGAATGGTGCTGAGTATGTAATTATAGTCTATAGTCCTGAAAGTTAATGTCTGTATGAAATAGATTTGGAATGTCTTGTTAAATAAAGCATCAATAATATTCGGATTAAGCAATCTGAATCAAATGACGGTAAAGCAGAGAAATAAATAGTGCGAGAAATTAAAACGGAAAGATAGTACTTGAGTTAAATTGCTTGATACAGCACTGGATGCGAGGGCAGCTGCGCCGTGGGCCTGTATTCTTGAATATTACGAAGAAGAACATCTTCTCGAGCTTGTACCATTACAACACCACAGCCAGTAAACAAGTCTGAGGCACGACACATCATATGACTCGGTGTTCTGATGAAAAGCGTCAATGATTGTTATAACGTGAGTGTCATAAGCAATCGTACATTAGGTTAGAAGTTTGGGGAATTCTTTAGCATTCCTTTCTGAAAATATGTCTGCCGATGCTAATTATTTCTTAAAGCGTGAGGGAATTATTAATAACATGGAATGGTGTATATTTCGGATCTGTAGAGCAACTCTTATATAGGGTAGAACTGCCAAACATATGTAAATATCTTCAAAGTAAGCGATATTTTACATGTATCGCAGAATCTCGATCTTAAATGTTTGGGAATCTTTTCCAGTTATTAAATATAATCTTAAATCTTGAGAAATCTCGAAGCAAATCCAGAAAATATATATTTGGAACTTCACGAAAATGCATCGGCCAGCAAAATGTCCTTGACGCCCAAAACACTGACAAGTCCTATAAGTAGAATTGAATGTGTTACCATGAATATATGATTGTATCATTGTATGTCATCTATTTAAAGAATATGTTAGCATTTTTCTATCTGATAATTGCCTACGATCATTCGTTAAGTTGTTCAATATGGAGAATTACGCTTAATCTTAATTACATGTTGCTGAAAATATACTATTGAGTGAGGAATTAATTTTCAAGCTTGAAAAGATTAATGGAAATTGCCCTTCTGAATTTATGAGACAATGGTGATTAAAGAATATGTTAGCAGTTTTCGGTCTGATAATTGTCTACGATCATTCGTTAAGTTGTTTAATATGGAGACTTAAGCATGATCTTATTTACATGCTGCTGAAAATATACTATTGATGTGTTTCTGAATGAGTTTTTACATTTTCTCTAGTAGTAATAGTACCATGTTTTGACGATTTGAGGGTAATACTATTCTCTATCCATTTTTTTTCTTAGTTTCTGATATATTGCTATAAGCCCCTGACTTATGAGCCGCGAACAAGTTATGTGGGTTTTTAACTGAACTAGCAAATGGAGGATATCCCTAACACTTGATTCATATCTCAGCAGTTTTGGGCTTTGCTAGCCAAGACCAGCAACATCTTGAGATGTTTTATATCTGGAGTTGGAAACTGAATATTGCACTCTTATCTTTGTGATAGCATCGAAAGGTGGACATAAATTATTCTGGTATGTGTATTTTCTTGATCCAGTAGTCATTCTTTTATAAAATTTCTTAGAATAGTATATCATCTAGCGTTAGAATTCAATTTTTTACAAATCTAAAGTTATGTTATACTTATTGAAACTTTATGGTTCTAATGTTCTATGAAGAATGTCATACTTACGAGCTTTAAACGATCTAGGTTTTCTACTGTTATCTGCAGACAATGAATTGAATAGTTATCCAACTAGTTCCAATTATATTTATGTGCTAGTCTATTAAGATCCCAAATCTCGTCTAGTTATTACGCTTCCTGAGATTGCGTTTGGCCTTCCTGTTCCATTTATTATTGACACCATAACTTCAGTAATTTCATGTTTTGTCCATAGAGATGACAAGGTGCTGGAGAAGTGGCTTGTCATATGCTACATGTATGAATATTACCCTTCCCGATTCAGCTTTGATGATTCTTTAAGTTGGATTTAGCTTTTTGGTCCTTCCAAGAATTCTCTATCTTCAAAGTGACTCAATTTTTCCTTCATAAAGAACATAAAAGGTTAGCAGACTGGCTTGATATGTAAACCAGTCCAGCAGAACCTTCAAATAGAACTATTTGATCAGGCATGTAGAAACCTTTTATGGCCCATTACATCCTTAAAACCAGGAAGTTATCTGCCTTTGGGGAAGTATTTACTCAAGCGTTTGCCTGAAGAAAGGTGATAATTTTTCTTTTTCAAATTTGACACTCATTACATGGATTTTTGTATCCGGACCGAGTCTTACGTGCAACATCTGTGACTATTGGACTAACCCAAGTGTGACCATTGGACTAACCCAACTGGTTACAAAGGTGATAATGTGCTTGCAATTCAATAACTTGCAACTGTAACAAAAGGTTAAAAGATTTTATAATTCGTCTTGAAATGTCCATCTTGTTGCCACTTGACATGGTTATACCTGCAATCCTTAAGTCAATGATGTATGAGTTACAATTCTTATCTGAAGAAGTCAAAATGAAAAATGATTAAATATAAATATTTGAAATTGACAACTATTAATTACAATCCTTTGAGCCTTATATATAGTTACTACTTTGGTTAAGCCAACAAAAAAAATTCATTCTTCTTCTGATTACAGGCCTACTTTTATTTGTTTCAGACTTCATACGTAACTTTGTAGCCGTGTTTTTTTTTTCCTACAAATATTCTTCTAGTTTCCCTTGATGTAAAGAATTGAGAATTCTATAACCATCCCACCTCTTTTCAGTATTCGGGAAGCAGTAAACATGAGAAACCTTTTCAGTACACTATCTAAAAATGAAAACAACAATGTTTTTTTGAATAGTTTGAGTGTTTTCTTGCTAACAATTCTAATAATACTTGAGTCAGATGTATGTTTCTCTGATGAGGATTCTAGATTTGATGGAATTCATTTTGATGGTAATTTAAGTTTACGGGACAATGAATTTGCAGCTAGCGACTATGGCAATCAAATCAGTTTTCGTCCTTTGGCGGTCTTATTTCCAGGATCAGTTTCTGATGTTGCCACGACCATAAAACTTATTTATAAAATGGGACCACATTCTCCATTGACGGTTGCAGCACGAGGAAATGGCCACTCCGTCCAAGGTCAATCACAAGCTCTTGGTGGAGTTGTAATTAATATGAAATCCCTTGGCGGAAACACGATGAAAGTTCAGACAGGGCCGTCCCCTTACGTGGACGTCTCTGCAGGTGAACTGTGGATTGATGTCCTAAATCAGTGTCTGAAGTCTGGCCTAGCTCCTAAATCTTGGACGGATTACTTATATCTAACTGTAGGAGGTACCTTGTCCAACGCGGGAATCAGCGGCGAAGCCTTTAGGCATGGTCCTCAGATTAATAATGTCCTTCAGCTGGAGGTCATCACAGGTTTGTGTTCAGTTAGTTTTTCCCAAACGTTCACTAACATGTGATATTCTTTAATTAATATAAGATACAAGATCAAGATACATCATGCTTAGATTTGATTAATAGAATTTAAGGAACCACTAAATTGACTTGTTTTATTAAAATAGCATAAAAAATATTACTCCGCAACTGTCAGCATCTAGTGACAAAAACTAAAATCTTACCTTCTGTACGTGTAGGACTGGGAGATGTGATAACTTGTTCGGATGAAACGAATGCTGACTTATTCTACAGTATTCTTGGAGGTCTTGGTCAATTTGGCATAATAACTAGAGCAAGAATTTCTCTAGAACCAGCTCCACAGAAGGTAATTGGGCAGAAAGTTGAATAATGACTATCACTACGTTCTCGCAATTAATTAGCCCAAGTTTTTATCCACAGGTGAAATATATCACAGTGCTCTATACAGATGTAGCCGTATTTATCAAAGACCAGGAGCATTTAATATCAGCAAAGCGCACGTTTGATTATGTCGAAGGTTTTGTGATTGTTAACCAAACTGGCACATTTTTCGTTCTTGAAGTAGCAAAATATTTCAATCCTGATACTGCTGATTCAATAAGCCAGGTACCATAAAAGTAGAAATGGTAGCGAAACATAAAATGAAAAACTTTCTAGCTATATGGATATTTTAACACTGATAATATTGGGTTTAACATAGATACATGCTTTAATTTTGCATTCAGGAAATTCAAAGTATACTATCTGAACTGAGCTACATCCCATCTACATTATCTGAGCTAGAACAATCATATTTGGAATTCTTGGACAGAGTTCACAGGACAGAACTAGAACTCCAACAACTAGGATTGTGGGACATTCCGCATGCTTGGTTAAATCTTTTAATCCCCGGAAGCAAAATACAGTCTTTTGTTGAAGGTGTTTTTGGCAAAATCATAAACAACACAAACAATGACCCAGTACTCATTTACCCAGTGAACAAGTCAAAGTAAATCTCCAGTACCAATTTAGTTCCTATATTCTCAACAGTTTGTTAACATTTTTCAACTATGGTTACTATATTGATTTATGTAGTTTTCGGTTACCTCGGTTTGGGTACAAAATACAAAGCACCTAGTAATTTTTTTTCTTTTTCAGGTTTGACAACCGAACGTCGTTTGTTCCACCAGAAGATGATGTTTTCTATATGATAGCCTTACTATTTCATGCAAACGCCTCGTCGACAGGTATCGATGGATTGGAGTTTCTCAATGACAGAAACAAGAGAGTATTAGATTTCATTGAGGCCAATCAACTTGGTGCAAAAGAGTATTTGCCTCAGTACAGCACTCAAGAAGATTGGAAAGCTCATTTTGGCCCTCGTTGGGAAGCATTTGTACAGAAAAAAATAACTTATGATCCTTTAGCAATTCTTTCTCCAGGACAGAGAATTTTTCAGAAAGGACGTGTCCGATTGTAGGAGGCCAACTAAATTACTTACTGAATGTAAATTTTCTAATAAAGAAGATGATATATGTGGGGTGTTATTTTTATAGAAAAATAGCCTTTTTTCTAATATTTGTATTGCAATTGTATGAAAAATATTTCAATTACTCCCCATATGGTTGAGAATAGTCATGGCTGACTCTCAACCTAGTTTTAAAAGGACTATTGAATCCTTTTAAAGAATATTTAACTGACGTTTTAGCTTTATTCGGTTACTTGTCAACCCAAATCGAATGGAGTTAAACCTGGACCGATTTTCGAACTTGGTTACTTAATCAAGTCACTATTGAATTCCAAATTAAACCTATTGGACGGAGTATTTGGTTTTCGAAAAAAAAAACTAGCAATCATAAAAATGAACTTCAATAAAGAAGTCATCATATATTGATGCAAAGTTGGCGGGAGCATTAATTTAATTAATTTATTACATAATACTCCGAAGTAATAATAAACCAAGTTAATAACAAGCTGACTCGCCGAGATTTTGAGCTCAAAGAAAAGCTCAAGAATTGACTCCATTATAATCGAGTGATGCTTCAAGCCTCGACTCATCCAAGCTAAATCAAGCAACTCACACTATTCAACTCATACACAATTCTAATCTAGCATATCTCAAAGCTAAATCAAGCAACTCACACTATTCAACTCATACACAATTCTAGTCTTGCATATCTCAAAAAACGTACTCATAATATGAGGAATAATAGGTTTTTTGCATCATATTTTTCCTGGATAATATACACATGATTCCATTAAGTTTCTATACAGATAGATAAGAATATAGTTATATAGGATTAAATTATGAAAAATTAAGTCAACTCAGCAAAATCTGATAAAATAATTGCAAACAAAAACTACGTTTTCTGACCCTGAGAGGATCATCCGCTCTACGAAGCATATACATTTTGTACACTTCGACATTAATATAGTGAGACATTTGGCAAAATAGCACACTCCTAACAAAATTTATTAATATTTAGAACGTTCCATTTTATGGCCTAAATAGCACCCCTTTTTGAAAAAGGCAAAATACTATCCTTCATTTTTTCGTCTCCTCCTCTTCCTGGACACTCTTATGATGCTAACACCTTTATGGTGCTAACTTGTTTTTCTTTAATTTATTTTAAAGTTTTTTAATACATCCATTTAAAAATGTACACTAAAATGAAATTTATGAAAATGATTACAAATAAACTCTAACGTTGAGAAATTTGTATATTTCTATGTAGAGTATAAATGTACTCCGGTATGAGTACAAATATACTCTGGATACATTTATGAATTTTTATGTTAACCGGTCAGCGCTCGTCAACAATGATCATCTCCGGTTGATGATGGTCAAGCCCCCGACCAACCACAATCAACTCTAATGATCAACCGGTCAACATTTACGAAAGTTAGCACGAGTTAGCACCATATTGGTGATAGCACAGGAGCAAAACCCCCTCCTCCCACTACTAGAGAAAAGAGCTTTTATTTGGCTCAACTGTGACGTTTCCATGGCGGTATACAAACGCCTTCTATTTGGCTTCATATGGAATTGTAAACGCCACATGATCATCGAACATATAGTGCCGTAGTGATTATGTGACATTACTAAACGTCACCCCAAAGTAAACAGACCCGGTCATATTCGCCACACTAACGTCACAGAGATAATCTCAGATTTAACCAATTCAAAAACACTAGTTAAACTTTTTAAGAACGTAGCAGAAACGCCACACTATCAAACAACATTAATCACCGAATTAACAAAGTATTACACTAACTATATTATAATTAAGTTTTAACCATCGTATCAAAACCGCCACACACACACACAAACACAATTAAGGAATTAATGTATTTTTTATTAGAGATTAAAGTAAATATTTGAATAATTCAATAACTAAAATAATCCAATTAAAATTGACATATAACGAATTATAATCGCCACAGAGAAAACGAGTCACTAATGTCACGTCTCAATTTATTATCCGACATTAAAACACCATACCATAAATATTTGAATAATTCAATAACTAAAATAATATAATTGAAATAAAAAAATGTAGAAACACCACAATATAAATGCCACACAAATTTAATTTCATTTCTTTCGACACGAAAACGTATTAATACCTAATTTGTTTTTTTTTTAAAACCTGCAGGGTTTTTTTTACAGGTTCTACAATTATAAAATCTGCAGGTTTTCAAAACCTGTAAAACAAAGTTGGTACAGATCCTGAATTGGTTAAAAAACATCCAACATAAATTGTCCAAAAAACATATCCGACATAAATCATCCATATTATATTAAACATCCAAGACTGTACAAAACCTACACATCCAAAAAAACAAACATAAAACTATTCAGAAAGCATTCAAAAACTACATTCAACATATTATTTCTCGGAATAAACAGGGGATGAAGAACGACCTAGTCCATTTTGGTTGACTTAATTTTGAAGAGTTAACATCATTTGTTGAAGCTCATTATATGAAGCATCTTAAGCAACTCGATTTGTCTTTAAGACCGCAATCTCTCCCTCTAACGCCTTCCTTTTTTCAACTTCAACAGCTAGAAGGTCTTTGGTTGCTATGTCAACCACGGACAGGTCAGTGGGAGCATAGAATGATTGTGGTACAGGATTGAAGACAGTGGACTGTGTTCGAGTGCCGACACCCAGACGCGGCCCTTTTCCGACCGTCCTCCACCTCCTCTAATGCATCCCATATATGCAAATTAGGTGGGTAATTCTTCGGGTCCAAATCCTTCCCATAGCATTCCTTGAACACCAAGACATATTCCCCCTGCACATGTTCAAACTTCGCATTACAAAAATAAAGAAAAAGTGAAAAAAATTATGAGAAATGTAGTGAACTATGAATAGAATAGACATTAGTTCCAAAACAGATTCCTACCAGATCCTAACATATACCAACTAACATAATATCAAATATCAAATCTTGAGAGAAACTATACAACTAAACAATAATCATGCTTCAAAGGTAAACCAATTAAACAAATCATCACAACCAACTAAACCAACAACAATGCATCAAAGTCAAGTCATGAAATGCAAAAAAATAAGCCATCACAGTCAACCATCCAATACGAAGATGAAAAGAGAAAAATACCCAAGCTGAGTGAAACTTCTTGTTGTGGACTTCATCATCCCCCGAGGCATTCTTCTATCGATTCTGCTCCAATAGGATTTCGAATGCGATGACAGAACCCCTGATTTTTCTTCCTAGGAAATATTAAAATAAAATCAAAGTTGTGACAGAAAATGAAACTGGAAATTAAAATATTTAATACGTTGTCAAAAGGATAACTTACTCGCTTTCTCATTCGATTTTTCAAGCTAACATTACCTAACCCGTGTCGTCTAGCCCCTTCAGTTTCCCGACTCTTCTTTGCGCTGTTGGATTTTTTTTATCGTGTTCGGTTCAGTCCAATGTTTGACAAAAGAGTCCCAAACTACTTGCGTTTGCATCCAAGGCAGCTTCGGGTTGCCAATCAAATCCATTACATCCTTCGTTTTAGAAGCCTCTAGGGCTTCTTTCTTTACCGCACCCATAGATCTCCGGTACCAAAAACTGGATTGCTTAAAGAAAAAATATTTCGCCGTTCATTCTTCAACCTCAATATCAAAGTAATTCTGAAAATCAGAAAAAAATAGATTATTCCACAAGCAATCTTGTATTATTGGCAGTTAAATAAAAAAACAATAATATGGCAGTTATTCCAAAAAAAAATAGATTATAGTAGTTAAACAAAAAATATATTTATAAAATTGTAGAAAATGAAAAACAAATTACAAACTTACCTTGAAGTTATTCCACAAGCGATCTTGTACTGTTGTATTAATATTCTTCCACCTAGGCCAACACTCCCGCCACTTAGACCGTATTTCCAGAAGAAACCCTCTAGAAACATTATCATCGACCAACCTCAACATTTGAAATAAGATAAAAATTATATACAATAATATGTAGTAACAAAAGCGAAAGAGATATAAAAAAAGTATTAGAATACTTACTCAACCATGTACACATATGCCTTGGAACAATTCTGACTAGGGTTAAGTGAGTGGGTTTTGCATGTCCTCGAGGAACTTGAATGACTTCACCACTTGGAATACACACCCTAGAATTGGCTGGATCACTTGATGGATCAATTGGTTGATCTCCACCAGCCTCGTCCTCACTAGAATTCGAGCAATCGCCCTCTACGTGATGACTTGCACCAACCGAGTGCACATCTGAGTTGGTAGGTAACTATTGTTCTTCATCAATTCGTCCATGGTTAGCACACGGAGCTACATTTACCTGCTCGCAATCCCGTAAAAGTTCATCCAAAGATGCATCGTTGACTATAGGCGGTAATTCATCAAACATCGGTGATAAACCAAAATCATGCCCTTCGGAGGACTCAGGACTCCAGAGGTTCGATAGTTTGCCTTTCTCGAATGACGATGTTTACCCCCTCTAGAACATCACATCTAAAAAGGAAATAAAGCAACATATTAAACAACATATAACTACTCAACATATAACAATAAAGTTATTCAACATTTCAACTATTTAATCATTAAACCAAAATAAACTACATTATGCCATAATTTAACATTTCAACATATAACAATAGTGCAATTCAGACAAAATTTACTATTCACTTATGCAATTCAAACAAACATATAACAACATTTCAAACTACATTATGCAATTATTCAACCAATTCAACATATTAAACATATTCAACCAATTCAAAACATAATTGAAACAAAAAACACTTAAACTCAAAAGCCATTTATAATTACATTTATAAATTAATTTTGAACCAAAAAAGCTTAAACCAAAAACTGAAGTCAAATTAGAAAACTATTTAGTGATAAACAAACTTGGAACCATAAACTCCTAACCCAAATCCAATTATAATTCAAATGAATAAACTTGGAACCAAAAACGCCTAAATCAAAAATCCGATTCTAATTTAAAAAATCCAAACCTTTAACAAATTTTGAACAAAAAAAGCTTAAACCAAACTTGGAACCAGAATCTCCTAACCAAAAACCCATTTATAATTAAATTAATCCAACTAATTTAGAAAATATATAACATGCAAGCTATATTATAGCATAATTCAAGCTATAAAAAAGTTTTGGGGAAAAAAAAATTCAACCTTAATCGGGTTTAACAACCTTTGAACCAAAAACCCATTTCAAAATTACATAAATATTCAGTAAAAAAAATCCAAACTTGGAACCCTATTACCAAAAGCGAAAACCAAACTATAAGATAATTAATCCAACTGATTTATAAAATATATAACACGCAAGCTATATTATATCATAATTTAAGCTATAAAAGAGTTTTGGAAAAAAAAATACTAACCTTAATCGGGTTTAATAGTTTTGGAGGAAATAGGGTTTGGTATTTTGGGGAAAATAGGGTTTATAGTTTTGGGGACGATAAAGCTGGCTTTGGAGACGACGGGGTAAGTGGTGGTTTCAAATAATTAGAAGCAGGAAGTTTTGGGACGATTGGGGAAATTAGTGTTAACCATGAAAAAGAAGAATTTAACAAGAATCGCTATTATCGGTTCGAACGCCACACTAATGAAGCGAAAATTAAAAATAATTATTAAAACAAGACATACTATCTAATTGTTTACTTTAATCAATTAATTCAATTAATTTATATTTCTAAACGTCAAGGATGTACCAGAAACCATTAGAATTTCATTCCTCCTCCCCCCCAAATATCTAAACGTTACACAATCGTGAACTATTTGAATTTTATTTTCCTCCAAAATAATAAGACGCTACTCAAGTTCCTTCCTAGTTAATAACCTTTAAAACGTCACTAAAACATTAGAGTATTTAAAAACTCCCCACAAAAACGCCACAAGAACGCTTACAAAACCATAATTTTTTTAAAAAACTATTGCAAAATCACAATGAAACTCCTCCCCAGAAATGTATCAGATAAATCAAGTAATCAAACATCGCACAATTCTTAAAAACATCAGAGAACCATAAAACGCCAAATAACTCATTCAAGATCATCACGCCTTCAATATCAAATAACATAATTTAAAAACTAAAACACAATGGAAACGCATAATAACATTTAATAACATTTAATACATTCTAATCGAAACTAATATTTCTCGCCACTGTCAGACTCATCATCATCTTCATCATCATATAAACCAGAAGCAACTACAATATTGTCATTATCTAGCTTTATCATTGGTTGAACGACATTGGCAATGTGCTCCTAGCCTCCCGAAAGAACTCGACATTATCGCTATCATCCTCTCTTCTTTGAATATCGTACAATCAATTTGGCTCCTTGCAAATGTTTTTGCTGCTACTACCCATTCAAGATGTTTTTTGTCATCCGACACAAAGTCGGTGATAGAACACTATTGTTGCACTTCATGAGGCGTAATAAAAAGATCAACTTTTGACCCCTCAAGTGGCCTTCTTTTATCCGCACTCATCCCCTCGCTCTGGGAGTGCACCGCATCCACCTCGTGTCAAACCAATGATTAATAAGACAACCGCTTCATTCACACCAAGTATATCTTAATTCCCAAATCTCAAGAACTCCATAGTATTCAACATGGTCACTATCTAAATAACAAGACCCCTTCACACAAACACCACTATTATTTATAGACATCGCTTCCGCGCTTCATTTCTTCCGTCGAAGTAGTACGATTTCAGATAGTATCCTCAGACCTATTGATTTCCCCTTCTTGGACCAAGAGCCAAAGTCAATAGATCTGCTATCAACTATAGACATTATGTCGACCTAAACAACAATTCATATGGATCATTAATTAGTTTATGTATGACGATGTCGATATAATTTTTGAAGTACTTAATATTTATCAATAATAACTTACGCATCAAGTAAAGTACTCTATGAAAGCCATTAACCAATTGATCTCTTCTCGACAAGATTCATATCGCATTGCATTTCAATCATATTATGGTACTCCCTGCATGAATAAAATTAATTAGTAAATAAAATAAATTAATAAAATTAACGAATTCAATAATGTACACTCACTGTAGGTATGGTGTCACTTCCTGTATCGCACAAAATATATATGTGTGTAGTTTGCTACCCTCATCGGGCCATTTAATATCTCTCATTTAACATTTAATCGGGTAATCGACCGACGGCAATAATATAATGAAAAATCGGCCCATCGGGTTACATTTTCCCCACCATCGCCGTATCTACCGGGTTGTCTCAATTTGGTCTCCACAATTTCATCAAAAATACATTAAAACAAAGGAGGACACCTTCGGGCAAATATGCCTCGCATATCGATCCTTCTCGACATGCTCTTTCGACGAACCATATGTTTTGTTCTTCCAAGAAGACTGTTATTAGAAGTTCATTTCAAATGTTAGAATAAAGTAATACAATTATAGTCTATATGTAATAAGTAGATTTATTAATACTAACAACTCAAACAGATACATCCAATCGGTATCGACGTAGACTACCCATCAAGCGCCACGTATGGCAACCGAACGGGTAAAGTTGTTCCAATACATCGAACATCGAGCAATTGGAAAATCTTTTTCTAACTCGCACAAAAGTCTCGACTCATGTTGGGGCCCCAACGTGGACGCTGTCAACCCTCAGGCGTTGGAAGCATGAAATCGCCTCTAAAAGAAGTGACAGCCTGTGATAGTTCCCATACAAGTTTAAGATGTTGAAAAACAACCTGAATCACTTTGTGGGACAAGTATAGTGCATGTCGTGACTCTTGGGTCCTCGTGGAACTTGGCACTATTCGCACTCTTAGTCTCCCATGGCTGCACTCGATATGCACATGTCGTGACTTCTTAATTCTGGCCAACCAACTACGGACATCTTCATGTTGTTTTTGTGTGCGGCATATGTCGCTTTTTGGTTTGGCGGTGTTTTTCATTCTTCGTAGTCATGTACAAAGAACTTCTATATGTAATGAAGTCTCTAGATTTTTCCTCTACGCCTCAAGTCAAGTTATTTTTCCTTAACATTCATCATTCTCGTTAAGAAATTCTCACCATCGTTTTCTCATTATGCTTGAAATCAATGTTATGCCTTATTTTTAGCTTTGGCCAATATGGAAGCTCCCAAAATAGGCTCTTCTTTGTCCAATTATGAATTTGCCCATAACCATGTGTCCTATGTTCCGCTTGCTTAGAACAACCAAACACATTTGGATCTAACCTGGAAACCATATCAAATACTCTTTCCACTTCGCCTCTTCTCAAGGCTCTAGATTGGTTCTTGTATTCATGGTTATCTAAAGGTTCTCAGATTCATGGTTATCTAGCAGAATGGACGACGACAGCCAAACCAACAATGTTTTGACCGTAAAAAATTGTCACACACACATGCTAGTACGAGTAATAAATATCATTCAACCAATCGACACTGATTTTAACGTTATACGCCGCTATTTCCAAAGTAAACAGCCGTTATTATAACATTAGCGTGAAGTTTTCAAACATGATTCATAAATATTTGACCAACCAGCCAATCAACAAAATTAAATTATATTTAATTTAAACGCTTATCTAATGATATTTGTGTGGCGCTTACAAGCAAGTTAACGCATCTAGATCAACTGTGGACGTTTCTCGTGTGGCGTTATATTATAAAATAACAAACGATACCTCATAACAGACCCCGCATGTAACTATGGCACTTCATTTAATAAAACATTTCATATATGCCATAATTACGCTTTCATAGACCATAACTTAATAATTAAATCGATATAAAGAAAAATGTTTGTTAATTTGTTATTTTGAATATTAGCTGGCACGCCACATTAACGCCATGTAATTCATAACTTAATAATTGTAATCTATATAAATAAAATATTTATTAATTTGTTAATCGCTATTTGTAGTATCCATGTCAAGTAATCCCGCATTAACGGCCATGTTAAGCATAACATAAATAAATAAAACTTTGTTAATTGTAATATATTAAATATTAAGGTCAAGAATATCATTGGGTAAAATAAATGAATTTATTATTTATTTCATTACTAATATTTAACGCCATACTCAACGCCATACACATTTACCCACCTAATAAACTACTGACATGTCGATTACGTTTCATGGGGCGCTTTCTAGTTCTTAATGTTCATAACGCCATACATTTGAAGCATCAATTTTTCCCCGCGAAGAGATAACGCCACGAAAAATGTCAGAGGTTTCGCTGTCTGCTTTTGACCCGAAAAACAAATACGAGTCAAAGGTTTTTCGCCTTATACGTTGGAAACACTTCATAGTCCCTATGGCATTTGTGTGCCGTTTTCAAAAGGCCATAAAAAGCTCTTTTTCTCTATTAGCGGTAGATTTCCTAGAGTCAATCCAATTTGGTTTCTTGCCTTGTCTTTACTTGAGCCCCGAGCTGTAGGACTTTACCTCCGTCTCTCTTTGTGCGGCGAGTACGATCCGGCCTCGCTCGATACATTCTTCCTCCTCGGTGCAGCGATCTCCTGTAGTCGATCCACTTAGCTTGCTTTGTCTCTTTTATTTGAGGCCGAAGCTGGTGGTGGACTCGGACCTCTGGCCCTTCAGGCGCGATACGACCGGCCTCGCTTTTAATACATTCTCCTCGAGGTAAAGGCCGGTCTCCCTAGAGTCGATTTTCTCGACTTCTTTCCATTTCTTGTTTTTTGAGGTCGAGCCGGGTAAGTGACTCTACACTTCCTCGACCTCTTGCGCGCGCGCCGCTCCTCCGGTCCCGCGAGTTCCCCACCCCGTCATGTGTCAGTTCCTCGTCTGCTACGAGTTCCTTTCACCCCCCGAGTAACGGTTCCTCCGGAAATGGACCGACCTCCCATCCGTCAGCGTATCGCTCCTCTTTCGGGGCGCGCCTGCCCATTTGCTTTTTGAGTCTCTTTATGTAAACAGGCTGGACGTAGCCTCTCGATCCTTTGATTTTATATTGATGTTCTGTCTTCTTTTGACTACTTCTTTGTCTGGCCGCTTTTTTGAATTTCTACTGCAGCTCTTGACTCCGCTTCGCTATGTGCTAGTTGGCTACCCTTTTGATCAACACGTAATCTGGGGCGCGCATCGTCCCGGCCACAGCCTCGTGGGCGCACTTTCATGACGTAAAGATCCTTCGATCCGCCTCACCCATGCATCTTGTTTTCTATGACTCGCGCTGCAGTTTTCTCCCATCCTGCATTCCTTTGGGTAGGTCAGATCCTTCTTTAACAAGGATGTCATAAGCCTGATCTCGGCATCCCATGCTGTACCTCGCTAATCTCGCACTAGCTGCTGACAAAAGTTTTCTCCCTGAAAGGCGCGGACGCAACCTCTTCTCGCTGAAGTCAGTGGTATCAAGCCAACCTTTGAGTGCTTCAATTTAATTTCTTCATTTGCCTGGATGAAGCTGGTCGAAATAAGCATGGGCGCCTTATGCTTCCGCTGGTCGAAGCCACTTGTCTTCTTTCTTTGGTAGTACTTTCGTGACGGGCACTCAACGGTGAAATCTTGATTCCTCGCCTACCTTGACGTCCATTTTCGAGCCATCCTCATAGCATTTCCTGCCATCACGCAGATGTAGGCCCTCATATCAGTACTATATCAAGCATGGATCGAGGGTCTTCCCAAAGAATACATTTAAAGCGGCTTGAGCTGATCATGCGGAACCACGAGAAGTAGCCCCCAGCCTCCTATCACCAAGTGTGGATGGCTTTGCCTACCGCCCTCCTAAGGTAAAGCCTCAGATCATGACACGGGCGGTCTGTAGTGGCAGGACGCTCCGCTACCGATCCTTATCTACTAAAGATTCACAATCTTGACTTCACATAAGTATCCGTAAACGTAGAAAGCTGTTTCCAGTCACCATCTTCTTCCTCGGTATGTCTTCATCAAGAAAGTGATTGCCAAGTTCGAGGTATCTCCGGAGTTTCCCCTGGGCGCCTGAGGTGTTCCGATCCCCTTCTCATTTCAGGTTTTCTTTTGTGCAGTACTTCGTATTTAGTCTTACCTTTTTATTTTTATTTACGCCGCTCTCAGTGCTTGTTTTTTTTTGTTGCCTTGGGACATCTTCGCAGGAGTTATCTTCCAAGCCGCAAAGACGTAAAGGCCGCTGACGCTGCAGTTCGGCAGCCACCTTATAGCCGCTGGCGATGGTCGCCTCGCTGGTATAGAGCTGAAAGTAGCCGACACACACGCGAGGACCTCGCTGGCCAAGTTAGGTGGCTACCGAGAGTCCGGTGGATTACCGCGAGGCCGAGGCGCCGAGTTCACGCTTCAAGGTCGCTTCATTTGCATCGCCGAGCGTAACTAGGAGTCGCCGAGCAACTGGGATGGTACTCGAGGATCTTCAAGCAAAGCTTTAAAGAGCTCATTTATTTCTTTTTTATGTATTTTCTACTTATTTCGCTTTTGTTGACTTCTCCATTTTTGTACTAGACTCTTCTTCATTGAGATACTTTTTTCCTTTGATTATTTATCGCTTCCATTGCTCCTCTCTTTCACGCATGCTTTATTTATTCATTGTCGACTCGATCACCAATCTTCGCCAAACTTCTTTCATTTGATCTTCCGGTAGAGGCTAACACCTTCGTAATCATGTAAAACCCCTTCCCTTTATGTCCGAGACAACATAAAACAAGCTTAAAGTTATGACTCAAACTTTGTGGGCCGCCACTTTACTTGATTCAGAGGGATCACCAAACGTAGCCAAAGCGTGGCCTGACCTTTTTAGCCTTTGTAATAACGGGGAGGGGGTTTAGGCTCGCTTTGTCCCCCTCACACTTAGGAGTCTCTCAGTACCTCCTAACCCTCCTACTGCAGGAATTTGACAGCTATACTGTTCGCAGCTCCAGAAAGTTTATCCTCTTATCCTAGATTAATGAATAATATATTTCAGCAGAGTTATGTATTAGCCATACCATCCGAGGCGGTGCATAATTGAGTCTAGTGTCAGCCTTAGATTCAGATATTATAGGTTTTTCAAAGACCCACCCGGACAAACACTAACGGAACTTCGTAACTGACAAAGGTCGCCCCTGTACGGTTGTTTGGCCTGCTGCCCCACCCTAAGACCATCTTTCTTTTTATTTGATCGTTTCCGCACCCCTCCTGAACACCTCTTTGTGGCTTTTCGCTTCCGCCTCTTCGATATGGCCAGCTTCTTGCCCCCAATCTTTGCATCTATCCTTTTCTCTTGGTCAAGCTTCCAACTTCCTTTGAAGACTGCTTTGGGTTTAGTATTTCTTGTAGCATTTTGCCCTCAATCTTTTGTTAATTATCCTTTTCTTTTTGGTTGTTCCGCCTCAACTCAGCACTGACGAGGCTCAGTTGCTCTAAACTAGTCGGTGGTCGATCTTCACCGCCATTTCTTTTGTGCAACATCTTTTGATTTGAAGCCGAGGTATTCGGCATCCTTAGGCGATCGTGGTCAGCTTCGGCCGCTTCTGAATCTCTTCCAACTTCGCACACGCCGTACGGTTTCGCGAGTCTTTTTCCACGGGAGTTATTCCGGTAACTTCCTCCATGACCTTCTTCTTGTCCACAGAGTCTTTATGCACCTCAGCAATAGTCGCCACGATTTGCAGACTTAGCAATACAAACTGAACGAAGTACAACAG